>CAUYPK010084083.1:0-36124 GCA_963574355.1 Loris lydekkerianus
GCTAGTTAGAAGGGACTGTAGAATATCTCTGCTTGTACTGGCTATGAAGCTAGTTAGAAGGGACTGTAGAATATCTCTGCTTGTACTGGCTATGAAGCTAGTTAGAAGGGACTGTAGAATATCTACAATCCCTTGTACTGGCTATGAAGCTGGTTAGAAAGACTTTCACTTACGAATTACCTTATTAGTGACCAAGGTGACTGAGTTTCTTCTTTCTTTTGACTCACTTTCTGACCCTTCTTTCTCTGTTATGTTTTGCAAACTCTGAAGCAATCTCTGTCTCTCTGTCCCTCTCTCCTGTTTCCTCTCTCTCTGTGTACACACACACAGGCAGCAGAAGGTGAAAGTATTTTGTGGAAAATGTGGAGTGTGGGTCAGTGGGGTTTCACGTGGTCAGAGGAGAGAGGGGTCTTCAGGAGTAACAGTGGTGATGTGAGGAGAGAGAAGGATGTACAGAAGAGATAAGATTTGTTCAAATAAAAAAAGCATAAAGAGGACATTTCCGAAAGAAAGGCAAAAAGAAAGCTCACTAGTACATAACTTTATACACACAATATTGAAAGCACACATGGATTTCTCATCGTGCCTACATGTCATGTAGTCCTGTATTTGGAGCTCTGTAATAATGGGCCAGTAATGGACTTTATTTCTACTTCAAATAAGTTTGTTTTGTGTTTGTTTTTGTTTAAGTGTGGCTACAGAATTGGAATAAGAGATTCAAAACTCTATAGTTTCAGAAACAAATGAACAAATAAATACAGGAATGTGCTGCTTAAGGACAGAGATACATCCTGACAAATGCATCGTTAGGTGGTTTTGTCCTTCTTGAATAAAGGATGGTGTATTTACATAAACCAAGGTGTTGTAACCTGCCAAAACCCAGGCTATAGCCTTTCCCTCCTGGGCTGCACACCTGTACAGAATGTTACTTCACTGAATGCTGTAGACTTGAGTAACACAATGGGAAGTATCTGTGTAGCTAAACCAGTGTTCAACCCTTTTTAATCTCACAGCACACTTGAACCTATAGTTAAAGTTTGGCACACTTAAATTATGTTGATTAGAAAAAGGAGTGAAAAAAAGAATATACTTGCTGTGTTTTAAACTTCTTTCAAAAATAATTTAATTAATGACCTCCATATATTTTTGCAGCACACCTAAGATCCTCTCATGGCACCCCAGTGGCACACTGGTTGAAATCACTCATCCTAACATATCTAAACATAGGTACATATATTTTTACTGCACAAAATGGTACAGGACTGTACATTGCTCTGACTGAAGGATGGCACGGTGAGACCAATTAGGAGAGGGACAGGGAGGAGGCTCTTTGCAATCTTCTTTCCAAAAACTACTCTGGCTCTGATAAGAAAGAAGTTGTGATTTTCACTGTGCCATGAACTGTTGCACGTGTGATGAAATGTGATTGTCATTTCACTTGAATTTTTTTTTTTTTTTTTTTTTTTGCAGATTTTTGGCCAGAGCCGGGTTTGAACCTACCTCCTCTGGTATATGGGGCCAGTGCCCTACCCCTTGAGTCACAGATGCCACCCACTCCAATTTTTTTTTTTTTTTTTTTTTTTTTCAGTTTTGGCCAGGGTCAGGTTTGAACCTACCACCCAAGGTATATGGGGCCGGCGCCCTACTCCTTGAGCCACAGGCACCACCCTAATTTGAATTTTTTTTCTTGATTTTTCCTTTCTGACTTTGGTACTGAACTTCTGTATATGATTATCTGGGAAGGATCCTTTAATTAAATATTACTATTTGAATAATGTATGGAAACGTGTTAGGCATATTTTCCACACAGTACAAATGAACTGATTTTTACTTCTACTAGATGTGTTTGTTGCCTGCAGAAAGAGCATTTGATCTGAGTGACAAAGTAAACAGATCCGTTCTTTTGTTCCTATTATTTGAAGTATGGTGCCACTTTATCCCCTAACCAGGGCACCACCTCTGTCTGGCAGTCGTGATGGGATTATGCTCCCTGAACCAAAAGTTCATCCTGCTCATAAATTATTTCATTTTCTGAAATGGTTTACTCAGAATGCTGGAAACTTGGTAGCTGGAAACTGGAGTAGGAGAATCCAGTTACCCAATGTTCTACTGGGCAGAGCAGAAGAAACCAAATATCCCTTAGGTAAATTGTGAAAGACAGCTGAAGGGAAGACTTGCCCAGACACCTCATTAGTAAGAATTCTCCCTTTATTCATCACAGTTTTTCATCTTAATAAGTGTTATAAATAATAGGCATCATTTTTTCTAAAATTCCAGCGTGTAATAGATGAGAGGTAAAACAATTTATTTTTGTCTTTATTTTTTCCAACTAAGATTTGTTTAATGGGTTTTCATTCCTTTCTAATCTCAATTGTGTTCTGAAAAATAATGCTATGTAACTTGAGAAATTATTCAAGACTACTTTGAAACTTATTTAAACTATTAAATGTGAAAATATGTTTTACCTACAATTGTAGCAACAAGATATGAGTATAATCTGATAGAACCAGATTCTTCGTCTATGCTCACTGTGACAGATTGATCAAAATTGTGTATTTTAATTGCCCTAATAATGTTTATTTAAGCATATCATATTTTAATTGTATATTATTTTTGATATGTTTTACAGATTAAGAATGGCAAAGTACACTTTACTTCAGATGCAGGAATTGCTGGGAAAGTGGAGAGAAATATTCCGGAAGTATATGTTGCAGATGGCCACTGGCATACGTTCCTAATTGGGAAAAATGGAACAGCCACAGTATTGTCCGTTGACAGAATATATAACAGAGATATTATCCATTCTACTCAGGATTTTGGGGGCCTTGATGTGCTTACTATATCTCTTGGAGGAATTCCACCCAATCAAGCTCATCGAGATGCTCAAACAGGTAAATACTTATGTTGAATAGAGTCAACAAGGAAAAATCAAATTGTTCCTCAAAAAAATAATTGTTGTATACTTTGCTGGGGAACATGTTAATTTTTCTAAGGAGTTGGTTTTTGTGGAAAGATCAAGTAAAATCTATTCATTTAGCATGGTTCCCATATTCTAGGACTATCATAACTAGCTCTAGAAAGTTGACAGTAAATTATCAGCATCACTCCCTTTAGAACTGCATCTGTCCTACCAAGGTAGTAATTCAGCCCCTGGTGCTTCAATGTTTTGCTGTCCACCAAACATTTATTTATACATGTATTCATTTATTCATTCATAGCCACCTCTTCATGGAACATATGGTTCATTAAGGGAGACAAACATCAATCAAATCCTTACATGTGGAAATATATTTTTTTAATCTATGATAAATTATGTGAAGGAATAATGTATAATTCTGAGATACGAAGAAAAAAAAAAAGGAGGAAAGGAAAGTTAGCTGGAAAACTGATGTGTGTACTTAAATCTGAATGATGAGTACACAAGGATCAAAGAATATGAAATGATTAATTTATATTGATAAGAAGTAAATAAAAGGAAGCTGATTAAATAAAGAAATATACTGTATACATTATTTAGAAGTTGTCAGTGTCAAACAGGAAATCGAAGTCCTGGGCCTGGGAGAGATCACCTCACATGCCTAGGGCCCTCCCTTGAGTAACTCCAAGAGCTTAGTGTGGAATGAGTCAGAGAAAGGGACTAAGTAGTAGGAATAAATCTAGCAGTGTAGAAAGACAAGCAGATGTGACAGAAGCTCATGGAAAAGAGGGCAACAAGGAGGGAACCTCACTAGAGGGAAATGATACATCAAATAAGGAAAATGGGGGGAAATGCACGAATGAGTAAACAGGGTTTGGCCATGAAAGTCCAGGCCATAAATCCTTCTTATATAGAGACTTTATTCTAGAATATAGACACTAATTTATTTATTGTTAAAAAAAAGAAGCAGAAATAAATAATGCTTTTTCATTAGTGTCAAAGCAGGTTTTGGGCTCTGAGCTAGAAGAAACATCAGGAGTATTAGTGCACTCCAGTCTAGCAATGTGCTTCTCAACTTTTCATTTTGTCTTGATCTTCCCTCCAAAGAGACGTTTTAGATATTTTCTTCTAGCCCTTGCCAACCTCAAATCATGAAATATTAATACCATAATTATATTTTTATCTGCACTTTAGAGGCCCAGAAACCATTGTAATAGCTAGTATTTTTCCTTTGCTTCCCAAGAACCTCCATTTAACTCCTTGGGAGCAGTGTCTCCTTAATTAGGAATGCATGATCTAGTGGTTGAAGTTATTGGCCTATTGTTTGCCCTTTATTTAAATGTATTTGTTTAAAATACATTTAAACAACTTCATAAATTAAACTTTAAAATTTTATTTCTGTATATGCAATGCTTGATACATGAACTTTAAGACAAAAGAAATAAATAAATGAAAAGAGGGAGAAAAATAAAATCCAGCCTTTGGAACTCATTCATCAGTCTTCAGGAGGAGTGAGATCTGAGCAATGTGCTCGGTGCATCTATCCTGCTAACCTTCCACATCTTTTAAAGATGTAAGATTCACAGCTTGACTGCCTCTGAACTGGATGTTGGTGGAGACTGTGGTTTCTGTACTCTCTCATCAGGTGACTGTATAGTGTAAGCCTTTGTTTTTCTCATAAAATGCCTCTCTCTGGCCTCTTTCCCCCTGCAGGCTTCGATGGCTGCATTGCTTCAGTGCTGTACGGTGGAGAAAGTCTTCCTTTCAGCGGGAAGCATAGCTTGGCCTCTATCTCAAAAACAGATCCCTCCGTGAAGATTGGCTGTCGCGGGCCAAACATTTGTGCCAGCAATCCCTGCTGGGGCGATTTACTGTGCATCAATCAGTGGTACGCCTACAAGTGCGTTCCTCCTGGGGACTGTGCCTCCCACCCGTGCCAGAATGGGGGCAGCTGTGAGCCAGGCCTGCACTCCGGATTCACCTGTAGTTGCCCAGAGTCACACACAGGGAGGACCTGTGAGATGGTGGTGGCCTGTCTTGGAGTCCTCTGTCCTCAGGGGAAAGTGTGCAAAGCTGGAAGTCCCGGGGGCCACGTTTGTGTCCTGAGTCCAGGCCCTGAGGAGATCTCCCTGCCTCTGTGGGCCGTGCCTGCCATCGTGGGCAGCTGTGCAACCGTCCTCGCCTTCCTGGTCCTGAGCCTGATTCTGTGCAATCAGTGCCGGGGAAAGAAAGCCAAAAACCCCAAAGAGGAGAAGAAACCTAAGGAAAAAAAGAAAAAGGGCAGCGAGAACGTGGCTTTTGACGACCCAGACAATATCCCTCCCTACGGGGATGACATGACGGTGAGGAAGCAGCCGGAAGGGAACCCGAAACCGGACATCATAGAGCGGGAGAACCCCTACCTCATCTACGACGAGACGGACATTGCGCACAGCGCCCAAACCGTCCCCAGCGCGCCGCTCGCGTCCCCGGAGCAGGAGATCGAGCACTACGACATCGACAACGCCAGCAGCATCGCGCCCTCGGACGCCGACATCGTCCAGCACTACAAGCAGTTCCGCAGCCACACGCCCAAGTTCTCCATCCAGAGGCACAGTCCGCTGGGCTTCGCGCGGCAGTCGCCCCTGCCCCTGGGAGCCAGCAGTCTGACCTACCAGCCGTCCTACGGTCCAGGCCTGAGAACCAGCTCCCTGAGCCACTCGGCGTGTCCAACGCCCAACCCGCTGTCCAGGCACAGCCCGGCCCCTTTCTCCAAATCCTCCACTTTCTATCGAAACAGCCCAGCCAGGGAACTGCACCTTCCCATAAGGGACGCGAGCACGCTGGAAATGCACGGGGACACCTGCCAGCCTGGCATTTTCAACTACCCCACGAGGCTGGGCCGGAGAAGCAAGAGCCCGCAGGCCATGGCCGGTCACGGGTCTCGGCCGGGGAGTCGCCTGAAGCAGCCCATGGGGCAGATTCCCCTGGAATCTTCTCCGCCCGTGGGACTCTCAATAGAGGAAGTGGAGCGGCTGAACACCCCTCGGCCCCGGAACCCGAGCATCTGCAGCGCAGACCACGGGAGGTCGTCCTCGGAGGAGGACTGCAGGAGGCCGCTGTCCAGGACGCGCAACCCCGCCGACGGCATCCCAGCCCCGGAGTCTTCCTCGGACAGCGACTCCCACGAGTCCTTCACGTGCTCAGAAATGGAGTATGACAGGGAAAAGCCAATGGTATACACTTCCAGGATGCCCAAATTATCTCAAGTCAACGAATCTGACGCAGACGACGAAGACAATTACGGAGCCAGACTAAAGCCCCGGCGGTACCACGGCCGCAGGGCCGAGGGGGGACCCGCGGGTGCCCAGACGGCCGCGCCCGGGCCCGCCGAGCACGCGCTGCCCCTGCAGCTCGGGCAGCCGGCGGGGACTTTCAACTGGGACAGCCTCTTGAACTGGGGCCCGGGCTTTGGCCATTATGTAGATGTGTTTAAGGATTTGGCGTCTCTCCCAGAAAAAGCAGCAGCAAACGAAGAAGGCAAAGCTGGGACAACAACTAAGCCTGTCCCCAAAGACGGGGAAGCAGAACAGTATGTGTGAAGTTTATGTACTGGCATTATAAAGATTTAAAAACAAGAAACACTCAAGCCATCTACGGTTTGAAACACAGGCCAGTATGAACTGGTGGTCGAGGGAAACTTTAAAAATAATAACCACGATGCTGCTGAAACAGACTCAAAACAACTTTTAATTTAAATATGCTTGGTTGGTTTCTTTTCCTGCATGCAGTGTGTTTTATAACTAGTTAATGTGGCATGCAGCATTTGGAAAGTTGTCCTTATTTTCCAGAGTTTGATTTGTGATTTTGAAAATGAAGACCTTTACCATTGCCGAAATGAACTGGTTCTTTCTCAGTGGGGTATGTGTTTTGTGTCCAGTGCATTGTTATATTTTGTATTGCAAGATCCATGAGGTTTAACCAATCCTTTGTAAGGTGTAGGAAAGAACCCCCTCAGCCCCACCCCCAATCCTGGAATGAAAGACTAAGTACTGTTAACAGTTTTCAGAAATATAGATTCCATATTTGATGTTGGTCAGAAATTCCTGAGTGTTGGATTAAGTTTTACATGACAGTGGGTACTAAAAATTAAGTCATTTGTTGAGCACTTTAAAGCTTTCTTAAGAAATTGTGTTAAAACTTCAAATCTTTTTACAGATGATTATAGCCTCTCGTGACTTTTATCAGGCTTCCATTAGGAACGAAATGACTGCGCGCTGTCCCCAGAACACTGCCATCTTCTGACTGCAAATGACGTTCTCAGCAGCACTTCTGAAAGACACTTTTCTAAAGTTATTTATTGAAAAAATATTCTATGCTTTTAACATTGTAAAGAATTGATCTAAGGAAGGCCTACAATTGGACTTACTTGTCAACCATTTAACATTTACTCCAAGTACCCAGTTTTTATAATTTATATAAAGTCCAGTTTCAACACTTATTTTCTGTCATTTTGTAGATCATTTTTTTTAATACTGTGTAAAAACCTTTTTTACACCTAAGCTGTGTTTTTGATACTGATATTTTCCTATGATGAATAGTTTTCTTACTTTCAGGGAAAGTAAGAAAATACTTTTTTTACATTTGTTACTTATGTAACATTCATATTTTCCACATTTTGATATTTGTAACATACTGTATGCTTTCTACTTGTAAATGTCAACAATAGAATTAAAATATTTATTTAAAATGCTTGTTATTCAGAGTGTAATATAATTTTTTATTATTCTATAATCTTGGTATGACCAATTGACAAAAATCTCTTAAGCAGTACCCCTTAATAGGGTATGGCAAGTTGAACCATATATGGGCAGTACTGTTTTCTTTAAAAAAAAAAACAAGAATATGGATCATTCCCAGAACAGATATTTTAACGTCACTTTAGTGCATTCCTAGCTGTCAGAATTCTTGGACTTCCCTGGAGGATAATGAGTCTAGACTAGGTTGTTCTTAAGAGCTACCTTTGTTATGAGCCTGGTTTAAGCATTCTGGCAACAAATGTTTTGAAGTTCCCCGTAGAATATTTGCACAGAAGATCAGTTTTGGACCAGGCTTATAGTTGTAGAAGCAGCAATGAATTAAAGCTAATTATGGAAAAATGTCTGGGTTTGATTTTCTCTGAGGATCCAACCCCAAATTTTTTAAGTCCAATGGTGCATAGGAAGAATGATAGCAAAAGCTTTGTTACACATACGTGTTTTTAATTTATCAATTACACTGCTGCATAAATTGTAAGCTAATTTTATGTGATAAATTAGCCAAGACAATCCTCTATTTTTAAGTAGTCATCTAAGAGGAAAACAACTCTGAAGAAAAGAATCAGCCAGAAAAGGAGTTACGCTTACATCATAAATAACAGGACTTCTAAAAATTACCTCACAATCTCATAACATTTATAATTAAATATCTGCTCTGAAATTAATAATTGTTAAGATATTCTACTTTAGAAAGGACTACACCATATTCCATATTGAACAAGAATTTTAACAATATGTGAGTGTTTTAGTTCCTAAAATATTTTTGAGTCAACACCAACAAATTGAGCTACCTACACTCCAGAATCATTTTTGCCATTTAATAATGTTGAGATTTTTAATTTTTGTTTCAGAATAGGAAATAAAATATGTGATTGAGCTAAATTATTATATCCCTTTAGTGTACTTTGGAGACTGAGTATAAGATAGTAATCTATTTTTTTTTTCATTTTTTTCACCTGTGATGAACCAACATATTTTATTATTTCCTTATGAATTAAAGTATTATAAATTTTTGCTTCAAATATGGGAGCATGTCAATTGCTGTATGTAACTCAAAACAGAATACAATCTTTTGAGAAACTCTGAAGTATCTCAATGTCTTAAAGAATATAAACTGTATAATTTAGAACAGAGCTAAAAGTAAAATGATTAACATGGTTATAGTTAAGGGTTACAGAGAAAGAACTTGATGCCAAAATTCTGTATTCTTATTCTGTAAGAATTCTTTTGAGATAGAGAATTACTATTCCCTTGACTAATCAATTCCAGTTTAGAAACAAGATAGAATTCTTACAGAGAAATTTCTAGGCTTTGGTTCTTCTTGGAAATCTTTTCCACTGAAGCAAGAAGTGCATTTGCAGCAAAACAAATCAGCAACGTATGAAATGAAGGTCTCACTTAGAATGGAGATTAACTTACTGAAGTATTGAAGTGACATAGCATATCCTATGGGGAAGGGATTATAGGCAAGTTGACGGAGTAACAATCCCCACAAATAAATGGTTAGGGTGACCTAAATATTCACACATAAAATTATGACCTTAAAAGTTTAATCCAGACCCAGTAAAAGTTCATCAGATTGCCTGGAACTTGGTGATTCCTGCACTGAGTTCTGGAGAAAACATTACATTCTTTCAGGTGCATTCTGAAAATCCTCTAGTGGTTATGCTTTCAGCCAGGAAAAGAAGCTTATGATCACTCATCCAGGAGAGCTGTGAGCTTGAACAGCAGCATGATGTAGGACTCTGCTTACTCATTTCAGAAAGATCACATGGCTGTTGCTTTCAAAGTTGTTTCTGGAATTTTCTGAATTAGCTGCCTTTGCCGATAGCTTGTTAAGATAAATTAAAATCATTTTATGAAAATGGAGCATCACAAGGGCCTGGAGCGCTTCAACTCCTCAATTGCATGTTGTTAACAAAATGCTTCCCAATCACACGGCTAAGGAAAAAAATGCACCTGCTTTACATTATTCAAAGTTGTATCCCTTATAAATGTTTTATTTAAAAAAGAAAATAGACTAGATCATCTAGTAACTATTATTTCCTGAGAGTCTGGCTAAGAAAAAATGACTATTGTCAAGTGAATGCATTTTAATTTTATATGAATTTGCCATCACGGTAAAATAAAACTCAAAAATATTTAAAATTACAAATTAATAATTCAGCCATCTAATTTCTCTTTTCCCATTTGATTTTATATCATAGATGGAACTTTTAAAAGACTAACATTTCAGAATAACTGAACAACCTTCCCTTAAGAAAAATAAACCTAGAAATAAATACATTCTAACACATTAGTAAACCTTTTAGTAGAAAGTGAATATTTTATATTACATTCACTTATATTTAATATAGTATAATCTTAAAGTGTAAAATTTACTTAGAATATGTCCTTTAATGATATTTTGAATGAAATGCCACATTATTAATAATTCATATGATTACTACTACTGTGCCAACCAGTATTTTTAAGAGTTTATTGGTCAAATTTGATATTTTCATTTATTCTTAATGAGGGAAAAGGCACTATTTTCTAGTAACCTTTGGTGAATACAATCGCAGTACATACAACTATATACCAGTGTTTAAATATTAACATAACCTATGCATCTATAATTATTACAAACAAATATAGACTAAAGACCTGAAGTATAATATCTTTTTAAACAGAGAAATGCATTGTGACTCAAAGAAGTTTGGTGACTCGGGAAAACTTTAATCACAAACAATAATTAATGTCCTTTACATGCTAGGCACTCATCTATATCATGGGAATAAAGTAGTGAAAAAATACACGTAACATCTACCTTGATGGAACGTAAATTCTAGCAGAGGAGGTGAACACTAAATAAATACAGTAAATAAATATAGTAATGGAGTTATCTCCCCATTATCTGGAACCCATGGGAATAGGTAGATTCTAGACAAATGTAATTTCCCATCGCTTGAGAGTTACTGTTATATATAGACCTAGTTATACCCCATGGTATATCCAAACCATACCATAAACTGTATTGATTTGAAATTAATATTAAAATACACTAATTAAAAGCAAATTAAGACAAAAAGACAACTTCACTTACTGTCATTTTGCTGTGTTATAAAACAGCTTTGTAAATGCAGTGTGCAATTTTAGTTCAATGGCAGTCGATACGCTTTTCAGCTTCACTACCATAATTTTTTAACTTTAGGTAATACACATTAAGACATAAAACTGTTACAGAGAACAGAGGAGAATGGTGAGAGTGTTGCAAGAAGAGGCAGCTTACTGAAGGCAGATGCAGGAAGTTTAAACTCATTCTTTTTCAGGGTAGAGGGAGGCAGGTAGTGCGCTGTTGCTGGAGAGTGCCAGGTGCGTGAGTTCCAGATAACAGGGAGTTTACCGTAACCATGTAGTTTAATAGCCAGCGGAAACAAGTGCTCTTGTTTCAGATCCAAGAGAAAGTGTTGACTCGGGCATGTGTAAAGTGTTTTAGATGCACTGATCAGGAAGACCTTTTTAGAGAGGTGATATTGAGAAGAGAGTCCAATGAGGGAGAGGAGTGAGCCATGGACACATGTGTGACACTGTTACCTGCAGCAACAGTGGCTTGGAGATTCCCAGAGGAGGAGGACAGAACACATTAAAGAAACAGCAGGAGAGTCAGCGAGGCCAGGTTATTGTCAACACATCAGCAAAAACTACACCATAAAAAGCCTTGGGATGAATGTCTATGAGGATATTAAATAATGATAACTCAGGACAGCCCTAGAGAAAACACTATTGTTGAAGCACATCTTCAAATGCAAAGTAAATCCTAAGAATGTTACTATGCACTTGCTCTGCACTGAGGTCTGAGATCCAGAAGACGAAAGCTGCATGTCTGCTCACACCGAGTCATGCTGTCCTTTGCCAACCCAGACCTGGAGAAATACCAACAGGGCAAGAGTTGAGATATAGGGTAGCCAGGTAATTTATTGCCTTATTGCTGAGGCTTGTATACACCCAAAGTGCAGATACTAAGGAGATATATACTGATAAGGAAGTTGTAGCAATTTTTATTTAAAAATTTTTTTTGAAAAGGTGGATCATTTGAAAATTTTCCAAACTCAACATGGTAGCTTTATATTGGTGGAAGCAAGTGATGCCAAATAATACAGCTCTAAAACACAATGGTAATCTGTACTTGAACTCAAGGTAGCTACTTTCCCCAAATAGCTTTTAATGAGTTGCTTGTTTGTTTATAATGAGTATAGTTATCTCCATCTGTGCACCACTAATAAACTTTCTTTCAAAGTATGTTGGAATTTCATTAAGGATCCAAATGGGATGTGCTGAAATAGGATTCAGATATGAAGACATTTTTGGCATTGACCACAAAATCTCTTGGGGAAGTCATTTTACACACTGTATAAAATGCATCTGTTAGATCCATACTGTGTTATGATTCATACTATCCTGAAAATGTATAATTGACATTAATATAGATAACCTAAAGGCTATTTACACTTACTAAAGGAATATGTTGAATAAATGACAAATTCACTGAATCCTCATGATATTGTAAAATATCAAAATAGGCCTACAAAGATATATTTATGAGGAAATCTCCATAGCAGAAGAAATAGACCAACAGGGTGTTTAAAAACACACTGCCTAAGGGCACATGGTTTACAGGTGACCCATCTGATGTGCTTATAACTTTGTAGTTGGTACCAAATAAAATAACCAACAATGTACAAAGTTCTTTGCAATGTTACCGAGTTTCCCATTTCACTGAAACCATATTCAATGTGGTACAGATGTTAATCAAAATAAGATTCTGTTTTGTCAGGCCAGTCTACTCTTTCAAAATCATTCTCCCCTTACGTCGTTTGCCCCGTCACAACCCAGCATGCTGCTGAAAACAAAGTTGTTGATAATTGACTACAAACTCAAAAAGCGAAACATTATAGGAAAATATCTCTTTAGAAACAATAATATGAATAGTATGATTAAGACAATGAGCAGCATAACTTACTCCAAAACTGTTAAATCTTTCACGGATACAAGTCTGGGGAAAGAGAAAACTGCATACTGAATCCAGGGCAATTCAGAAACACAGATAATGAGAAACACTCTTTTTAGGAAACTGATAAGTTTGAAAAACAGCTTTGGATAAATAGGAGATAAAAAAAGAACTGCCATCTTTTGCTTTGGCAGAACCATCATCAAGAAACTTAATTTGACAATCATATAGTATTTAACAAGAAACCATCTACGTCTTAAAAATGTTTTCTCTAATCCAGGCAAAAAGTTTACAGTAGCACATGGTGGGCAGATTGATAAATGGTTCTAGGGAGTGAATTTAAACAAGACTTTTTTTTATTTTAAGCTTTATAGATAGCAAATAGTAGATAATGTTTTAAGAAAGATTATAGTTTGGGTTGTCATTATTGCATGTATAAGATAGAAAAAAAATGTATGCCTTCATTTAAAAAATATCTTAATGTATGCAGCTTCAGATCAAAAACAGAAGTAGTCCAAGGAATACTCAATAGATTTTACAGGAGCAGCTTTCTATTCAAATTAAAGTACAATTCCTGGCCATTCTGCATTTAATAGCTACTTTTAAATAAATACTTGTAGAACATTGAGTTAGAAAATAACTATGCCTTTGAGTTAGCTTAGAAGATGGTCTTGGTAACACATCCCTTTTCTAATTTGCTCCAGCTACTCCCCACCAAGCTTTGTGGAGATCCAGATGAACGGAAGGTAACTCTTGCCTTCAAGAAACTTACAATTTATGTAAACATGAAAGAGGTAAAGTCTCCTTCTTTCTTTAAGGCTGCATAATATTCCATGGTGTACATATACCACGATTTACTAATCCATTCGTGGATCGATGGGCACTTGGGCTTTTCCTTGACTTAGCAATTGTGAACAGGGCTGCAATGAACATTCCAGTACAAATATCTTTGTTATTATGTGATTTTTGGTCTTCTGGGTAGATGTGGAAGGTAGATGTCTTGGCACAATAACTGGGAGAATGCCAGGAAGGCTGTGTTGCCCTTGTTTGATGAAAATGTGTCAAACGGTATATGAAGCTAGTGTATGATGCCCCATGATCATATCAATGTACACAGCCATGTACAGCTATGATTTAATTTTTAAAAAAAAGAAAGAAACTTACAATTTTGCATGACTAGACTCTTTCTTTTCCAAAATACCTGAAAATTTGGATGGTTGTGTTTTCAAATGTAAACACGTTGTCTTCTGGACAATTAACATAATCAATTACCTCCTAAATCTTGGTATTGGACCGCTTTTCAAAAGTAACAAAATAATAGGTTAGTGAACTTTAAAGAAAATTTCAGGCAGTTTACTAATGTTTATAGCAATTCCTGAGTCAATTGTTAACTATGTAAGACATAATTAAAATCTCCAATATTTGAAAGCTACTGCCATGAACTAACTACCATCAGCTGTGTCCTGTCATATACTACTTTTTTTTTTTTTGTTGTTGTTGTTGTTGTTTTTACTTGACAATGTATCTTTTTATTTTATTTTATAATTTTTTTATTATTATTAAATCATAGCTGTGCACATTAATGTGATCATGGGGCACCATACACTGGTTTCATAGAACTTTGGTAACATACTACTTGTTTTGAAGTTGATTCATTTGGTTGCAGGATTATACTTCTTCACAAATTTGGTGTCATCTTTAGTAAAAAGTATGTGAGGTTATCCAGACTGATCTTGTTTTGCTGAATTCATGGTAAATAGACATAAAATTTAGCTTGGGTAAAATGACTGAGTAATTACTTCTGACAGTGGTCTAGCTCTATCAGAGTCCTTGTTGCCTTCCAATTTCAATGTTGCAAATTTTCCATTTTAATTTGTCTAGCCCTCATTCAAATTCTTATTAGAAAAACTTGTGTCTATATTTTGTGGAAAGAAGATATTGAGAACTGTGACCAAAAAAAAAAAAAAAAGAACCAAGTGACTCATGCTTTTTCAGACATTTTTGTTTTTCTACCCATGAATTTTTTCCAAATATTGTTCTAAAACTAAGTAGAATATTTAGTGCTGCTTTGAGAAAAAGGCAAAAAATATTTTGTAGATTCCATATGTATCATGAGATAATTAACTGGTAGAGTCTAATATTGTCCTAATATGTATATTATATTATATTATCATTATTAACATCACAAATCAAATAGATACTGAATTCTATTGAATACATTTTAGAATAGCAACTCATTGTTACAGTTTTCAGTAATATTAATCAAAGAACTTAGTTTTATTTTATGGCTACACCATTCTTAGTTAAATTTTGTTTAAAGAGTAGCAAATACCAATAACAAAGTAGAAAACTCTAATGGTTTTATTAATAATATTATGAAACCAAGACAACAAAGATAATAGAAAAATAGTGAATGGGGTACCCAGGGAAGCTTGAAGTAGAAAAACTTTTTGTTAGGTAGTTAGGAACAGCTGTCCTGGGAAAGGAAGACAAGGGCAGAGTCCTCAGGCTACCATCTTAGTGCCACCGCCTTAATTTTGTCCAAAAAGATTGCTTACACCTGGGCAGGAGAGAGCACCCTACCAATCTACCAATCAGAACTTAGTATGCCAGTTACCAAAGGATATAGAAGACTCTGTAGCCCCTAACAGTAGGGTACAGTACAGTAGAGTCTGGAAGTTGGCCTAAAACAGCCTCAATACTAATGAACTTGTGATCAACACCCCCAGTGGTCTCTCAGAAAGACTCATGGCAGGTCCCCATACACGGAGTTTTCAAGGTGACCTCTGAACCATGGGATAGCCCTGATCCAGACAGTATAGAAAAGGATTGGCAGACATGATCAGGTTTTTTGCTTTTCAAAACAATGGGGACCCATATTGCTTTTACTCTATAAGTCTGTCCTTCTCTTTCTCAATAAACTTTGTTTCACGCTTATCTTACTTTGGGGTGTCTGGTCATTTTTCGACCTTAACCTCTCCAAGAACTAAGGACCCAGGCAACTGCATGAAAGCCAACAATTTGGCCTATAATATAGAACATTGAGAAATACTTGAAAGTGTTAATATTTTAGCTTTCAGTGTGTCCTAGTAAAATTGTTGAACTTTGGAGATAGTTGAGATTTGAGGGCAATTTCAAAGACAATTTTCTTCAAAAATAAATTTTAGATTTCATTAAGCTAACATGACCTATTTACTATTTCCCCTAGAATTAAATTTTTTTAGAATATTCCTATTTCTATAAGTTTAGTAAGTAAAGATAGCAGTAAACCTAACAGCTTAGTTTGAGAGCTTGTGACTACAACTCTTTGATATCACACATAGACATATGTTCATCAAAAGAAAGGGAATCATGACATGAGTCATAATTTAAATTGAAGCTTCTGAATACTTTTGACAATTTGATAATATTGAGGCTTGATAAAATATTTTAATCTTTTTAAATAATGATTTAAAGAGAATGAATTTACAGTATTAGTATTCTAAATATTGTCTTAATTCTAAAAGAATGTGCTATGATTCTGGGATTTGGCTCAAAGGAAGAAAGAGGAGGAAGTTACTGATCAGGGTGGTGAAGAAGGCCCCTTTGCAGAGCAAATATTGAAGCTGAGATTTAGGAGAGGAGTTTGGCAGGTGAAGAGCCAGGAAAGAGCATCTCACACAGAGGAAAGAGAATGAACAAAGCCATCGGTAGGAAGAAGCCCTGCATTCCGGAACCTGAAAAGGGCCAGGGTGTCTGCACCAAGTTGAGCAAGTGAGAAAGGCTGGGGGGTGGGGTGGGGGGAGAGTGGAAGCAGAGTTCCAGAAGCACACAGTGTTCAAATGTGCCGAGGCATTTGGATCTTACTCTTTCATGAATATTCTTTACAAAATCGATTAATAACCCTCCACGCTGTCTTTAGTTACTCAATCTCATTTTTAAAAAAAAATTAGCAGATATAAGATTAGGTAACAGAGACTTAGGGCATTGTGTGTACAAAAACATCTGACAAACCTGAATCAAGGTGATCCGTGTCTCTGAGCTCTGGGATCCCTTACTGCAGGCATCTTTCTTTCACACACTCACTGAATATTCATGAAGCATTTTATTTGTGTAAGCTGCAGCACTATCAAAGTTCCCACATAAATAAGAATTATTACACGACACATGGCTCTTATTATAAAATTTCAAAGATGCATAAAATTAAAATTAGATCTATGAAATGTAATCATCAATTTGCTTTTGTAATTCTGTTTTTTTCAATCGTTGACATAAATCTCCTATGAGCAATTGCCAGAGATATAACAATATGGCAGCTAAAAACTAAGCAAATAACTTTCTCTATAATTCATCTTAAGTTGTTTCTTTGATAAGTAATTCTAAGCCATCAGTCTTCCAGCCCGTCCTATTACTGTCATTACAATCATCATTTGTGACCCTGCCTTTTGCTTCCAGCACCATTACAGATGCTTCGGTTCAAAGTGGTGAACTAATCTTCCTGCTTCAAACGAGGCTGTCTCGTTAGCTCTTTTCATTCCTCTGCAGTCCAAAAGCTAAGCTAGTGTTTAATGGTGGCCCTTGCTGCTGGCAGCCAATGCATTTCATCCCCTCTTATGACAGCTGCCTATCCCTCTCTGCTATCCATTCTCTACATACTAAATGCAAGAAAATCCTGTTGTCGTGATAAACACATTTGCATTCCCTATGGTTGTGCTACACAATTAAATCACCATGGGCTGCAATGGGATCTCCCCTTCATCTTTATTCTAAGATTCTAATAAATTTGGTTCCTTTTGAATTGAAAAGCTTTTATAATCAGGCAAGATACTGACTAAATTTGGCAAATGATTATTATTCTATCGGTGTTTTGCATTGACTGTGTGTTGGCTTCTGCTAGGCCTGGTAGACTCCACGCAGGTGATGTGACAGAATGTCCATGCCCTGGGAGAAACGTGATGCATAGAGAAGAAACACTTCTTTTAAAAACCTAAATAATAATATTTGATAGTAAGAGTTGTCCTTTGAAAGTAAATATTATTCTTCGCAATTTTAATTCTTAATACTGAGAATTGAAGCAGGGAAATGACTTAATTCCCACAAGTCGGGCAAGGGCCAACTCCAGGGTTTAAACTAGATTTGTAGAAGATCTCAAAGCTCACTTTTTCCCACTGCTACCTAACATTCGCATATTTCTTTTCAGCTCTTAAAGAGTTTTCAAATGGGGTATCTAATTCGAAAGTTATATCACATCTGTGAATGATAATCACATTTTACAGAGAGGAAAATAAAAGAAATTTGCTCAATGTCACAATTAACAACTGGTGGAATTACCAATGTTTCTTTTTAAATAGGCCTGCTAACCTCATATGCAGTGTCCTTTCTGCTGTTGCATGATAAAATGTGGAAAGTATGGAATGCCAGAGTGACGTCTTTGAAATGAATTTTGGGCATTTAAAGAACGATGAGCCAGGAATTGTCATGTTAACAATAACGATGGTAGAACATTAACTTGGCAGTGGTGCATGTTATTGGAAATTAGGAACCAATATTAAAAATATGACATTAAAAGATAAAAGTAGGAAGGGAAGTATAGAGAAGAGAATTATAACATTAAGAACCTTATGCACATTACTGAATTAATTGGTTAATTTAATTCTCATAATAACCACAATAACCACAATCTCTGATTTGCCTGTGAGGAAATTGAGGTTTAGGCCTAGTTCAAAGTCCTATAACTGATGAACAGTAAACCTGAAGGCCAGGCATGGGGCTCACGCCTGTGATCTTAGCCCACCGGGAGGCTGAAGCAGGCGGGTTTCTTGAGCTTAGGAATTCAAAACCAGCCTGAATAAGAGTAAGACTCCATCTTAATTAAAAATAGAAAAATCAGTCAATTCAGTATATTTCTCAAGTACCTGATTTTTAAACCATCATGTAGTATCTGAAAGCATTATTGTCCTTGTGAAGGGAACTATGTGTATGTATTATTACTGCTCATCGACTTTTATTGTGGATACTAAGATACTTGGAAAGTGGCTCACTTATTACAGATCAGAGCTTATTTAGAGAACCTTATTGTTACAAACTTGAGTTTCATTGTGTCCAATGTCTGCTAATTTAAAGTTATCTTGTATCAGTGGACTTTTTTTTTTAATACAAAGCAGCATCTATCTTCCATGAATTCTTATGATAATATTAAAATATTTTTCTAAAATTCTCTCTTATCTAATTACAATGGAATTATTGTGTTTACTTGTTTTGTTCTTTTTTCTTCTTCAGTGCAGTTAGTCAATTGACATTTTACAATAATCACAACTGTACCCGAAAACTCACCAACAGGACAAAAAAGGGAATGCTTGGTGCCAAAGATATTTGAAATGAGATGTAAAAGAGATTAACAACAACAAAAATAAAAATGCCAGCACTTCTCCTATTGAAGCTTTGTGTGTGTGTGTGTGTGGGGGGGGTAAATCAGGGGGTTGGAGGTGACACTGTGAACTTTTCTTTTGTACCCAACCCAATCTCTTGGGGGCTGGGATTGCAGAACCAACCATCAACTGGAATTTCTGCCTCATTCTCCTCTTCCTCTAAAAATCTCTTTGCCACCACATTCATTTGTTGAAACTTCATGAATGACTGTGTCTTTAATCCTCCCAATAATTGATAGACTTAATTAAATAGAATATACGAAAGGACATTTGTAGACAATAAAGTAAAATACAAATAAATTTAGGAGTATCTCAGAAGTGACTTATTTCCACCACTCCATTCTTACATGTGTGGATCTTTTCTTCTAAATCTTTCTGAAGATTAGATAGATGATTTCTCAGTGGAAAAAAGGATTTAAGACATCAAATTATAATTTGCTTCAAAATAATAAATAATATTTCCATGTTTGGAATGGTTTTAGTGAGACTAAAGACAAGAGGATAACATGGCAAATGGGTGATATAATTCTTAGTGAATTCTGCTTTTCAAGTTGCATAGTTTGTGGACCCTAAGTAAAAGAAGGATAAGTCGTTATACTTACTTTCCCTCTGTTTTTGACTAAGGAATGCAGATTATTAAAGTCTGGCATCATCAGAACAAATAAAGCAGAGAGAGAGAGATCAACTGTGGTGTGGACACTGCTGCACAAGAGGCTGATGCCAAGGAGGTTAGCAGCAGATGCCATCAAGTATAAGAACCATGGAGCCGAGGACAGGTGTGACATGCCTTCACACAGCCTGTAACGTCAGGTGAGCAGGCCTGGGAAGTCTGCACAAGCAGAATTTCCATAGCTCATATATCCAATGGGAATCGTAGTAGAATAACTCCAAACAATAGTCATACAGCAGTCATGGAATAGTCATCTAGTAGTCAGATAAGCATGACATCCCTGTACACAGTATGACTGCAGTTATGGCTATTTAAGGTAAACATGGTGCCTTCAGGCAGAACTGCGGGGAGGAAGCCCCAGAACTCTGTCTGACTGTACAGACACCGAGATGTCCTGAGATTTGAAAATAGTTGTATTGCATAGGATTTGATGTCACTTAAAACCCACATACATTTTACTATTCTTCTAAAAAGTTTAAAGTCTCAGCAAGGGTTTCTCCAAGGCTTTGGGAGTGAGCTCCTTGAGCCATGTCCTGATTTCACCCATACCCAGTTGCTAGCTCCACCTCTCTGGCTCGGAGCTTTGTTTCCAGTCTTGGTTGCATTGAGTGAAAAATTTGTGGCCTTTATGGATGACATCATAGTTGGAGCAATATCTTAAATCTGATAAGGAGTAAGATATTTTTAAAATATTGCTGATGATTCTAAAGAAGTTCACTCCCAGAATTAAAATATGGGATTAAATACAAAGATTTCTTATAACTACCTATTTATTTGTAATACTGAAGCAGCCATATTATTCTCCTTATTTCTGAAGTTTTTCACCCCATTTACACATGATATGTACATTCATGAATACAATTTACCCAAGCACTGTATCCATGTTAATGAGTAAAAAATGCATTCTCTTATTCTTTTGACACTTTTTTAATGTAACCAGACCTGCAAGCAGAATAATAGTTTAATAAAAATCTTTATCATTACATTAGATTTTATGAAAGATATCTGAGTGGCAATATCAAGTCCTTGTGACTTTTAGCCAATAGAGGGGACACAGAAATACATGGAAGTGTTTTTATATAATGAGATAGAGCAGTTGCAATATCTATTTTCTACTCAAAATCTTTTGGAACATCTTAAGAACCTCCTTTCAGGACTGGGAAAAGTTTTATAAACTAATTTGAAAAATACCTGTGGGATTGATCGTATTATCAAAATTTTACTATATTTTCTTACAGAGATTGTCCTTTTAGGGAACTGTTGCTTCTCATCTCATTGACATCAGGTGTGGCCACATAAATTCCTTTAGCCATTTAAATGTAAGTAGCAATGATATTGGACACTTCTGAGCAAATGTTTTAAGAGCGTCCTCCAGACACTCCATCATTCCTTCCTCTCTGTCATTAGAAGACCTTGGCAGAGGCTGCTCCTTCTACCTGCATATGAGAAAGATGACAGCAGGGAATGGAGTTGTGATAGACAGGAATGTTTAATGGGATTAAAAATAAACCTTTCTTTTTGTGAGCCATTGAGAAGTTGGGGTGATTTTTTACTAAAAAATCTGCTAAAAACTAACTGATATAGGTAAGCTAATGAAGCAAAGATTTGAGTAGTTCTAAACTTCAAGTTTAATAATATAAAATGTTCTTAGAACTAAATTGCAATGGGGGATAATATGTGATATGGAAATTGCAAAATGACCCTTTATATTCTTTCATTGCTTAACGTCAGATTATTTCACTCAAATATCTTGGCGTATAACTAATATAAATATATTAAGATAGACAGTCAAAAGCCTATTTTTATCTCCCAATAGATGAGAATCAGTGAGAATTCATTTGGCTGCATTTTTCAGTGGTGCACTCAGGCATCTGCTGATTGAATTATGAATATCCCCACTGTGTCCATGGGTTGCTGTTAAGTTTCCTTTGGCAACAATTAAGAGGCATCAGTTTGTAGATGCTCTTTCCTCCGGTAATATAAGTTTAATTTATTCCCTATAATTAAAAATTGTATTACAGAGGAACATATTAAAATATTCAACAGAGGGTAATTAGCTATCTATGTTGCATGTGCAGTAATAATGCTTGAAACTACTTGTAAATTTAGTAAGTAAATCCAGGCTAGAGGCAAAACAAACTGGTTTTCTGAAGTTAACAATTCAGTCAAGCAAGTGACTTATGGTCCCAGGTAGACTTTTAAGTTTTCTCCTAATTCTCTTATTGCTTAGTTTTCTAATCAATGCCAGAAGCAAAAATTACAGATTTCTTTTTTTTTTTTTCTGAGAAATAATTTCCCTAGTGACTCTCTCTGAAAGGCAGAACAATCAGCAATGCACCAGAAAATCTGGTAGCAGATATTATGGTTTTAATAGAACATAATTTAAATTAAATAATTTATTTTGTTAGGGACATTAAGTCATCAAAACTAAAAGACTCAGAAAAAAAAAATTTCCAAAATATCTTTATTAACCATTCTCTACTTGTTTTAAAAAGGGAGTTCTTCTGGTAAAAGACACAACTTAATTCTGATGTCAGCTAATCATATTTTTTCCTCCTAGCTTAGTGGCAGATTAATCACCCATTTTATTTCCAAAGCACAGATATAATGAGTTTGCTGAAGTCATATAGTTTAGTAGCAACTAGTTAATTTTAAAATGTATCCTTGTATATTTAGAATAATCTCCACAGTCTTTGAATTATACTACCTTCAACTAAACTGGACTTCTTATAGAGAGAAGTAATTTTTTTTTCTTCCTCTAAACAATTGACAAAGGGCAAGAGTTTTCAAGTAAAAAGAAAAATAAAAGCTACAGAAAATCTGACATTTTGCACACCACCAATAGAGCATAGAAAAAATGCTTAGAACAGAACTGAAAACCCATTAAGTATTCTGTGTCCTAGGGGATAACCACTGCTAGTCTTGAATGCTCAGCAGAATTTTTTCCATTACAATTTTTTTAGGATGAATTTTTTTTTTTTTTTAACTTTAATAGCAAAATAGTTCTCTGTGTTCCTGTGACTCTCATTAAGCTATTCAAAGAAAACACTTGTTCACTTTTCTTTATCATTACTCTCGTTGGGTAGAAAAGGTTGGATTTCAGTTTGGGGTTTTTTGGGGGAAGGGGGTTGGTTTGTTTTATAGAAGTTTTCCCTTGTCAAGATGTCAGTGCATGTATAAGTCCCCATAATTTCCTGATAGAATATATCTAAAGACATTATAGTATGTTGGCTTTAGGTGAGAGAATTCTGTAAAAAGATTTTCTTTGTAAGAATAGATCAAGTAAAAAGAGATCCTGGAGTTTTATATTTCATGATAGTTTACATAAATAATCTGGAGAAAGCGATTTCTAACTTTTACTTCATTTGTTAAGAAATAGTTGTCACTTTAAGAAACACAAAAGATTTTAAAGCTAGACAGAAACAACCAGTATTCTTTTCGTAAAAATTCTTATTAACATGAAAGCATTCCTTTCAAAAGAAAGGAAAAAAAAATCCTTTACCCTTAAACCAGGCATATGTATTTCTCATCAAATAAAACAGTGTGACTTCACTATAGTTATACATTAATTTAAATGTATTTAATTCAGTTATTATGTTATTTCTTTAAACCAATATAGTTTTCATTTTTAAAATAACCAAATGAATTTTTAAAATTATAGTTTAAAAAGTAATAACAGCAAATGAAAATTATATGTTGAGATATTTAATTTAAAAAGTTGGCTCTTCCTTATGTATTGCAAGAAAAAAACATCATATGCATTTACTCATATTTGGGTATGTTAGCATATAGTTTGTTAAGTAAGACAAGCCCAAATTTATTACCTCCTGATAGAATATGCCAGCAAGGCATAAAAATATTATCCACTATTTTTGAATAAAATGTATTTTAAAACTTCAATATGTTGTCTGCTGGAAGTAACTGAACAGTAGGAAGTTACTTGACCAGAAGTCATCAATCTGATTGACTTGTAAGAACAGGTATAAGAATATCCCCCATGGCATAAGTTGTTCAGTTGGTCATAAAATAGCTGAGATCAATTTGTAACATTTCAAAAATTATAAAAAAGCATGAAAAAATTCCTTATTGTAACATTTTCCTTCACTAAAATATATCTGGTAGTCTATTGACCCCTCAATTCTTTGAGAACTCAGCACTTGGTAACAGTGTGGTGAGTAGCATGGGTGGGTTGTTTCTGTTTCTGGCAATCCGTGACTGAATTAACACTTTTGAAAAAAGGTGAGTGGATTCATATCTCATTACTTTCATCACAGCCTTTCTATATGCCTTTCCAAATGGGCATTCTGTCCGAAAACAGAGCAAAGAGAATACAATCTGAAAAAGCTTCCAGAATCACACACCTTGGGTACTTATTGGTTTATTGCTCAACTTTGAATAGTTAATCATGTGTTGAACATAAAAAATCACAAACCTCAGCCATTTCCCAAGTGAATACATTTACTTTCCCAGGTTCTAATGAAGTCATTTATATATTCAACAGATATTTGTTCAGTACTTCATTTATCCAAGAACCAAGGTTGAATAAGAGATAGAGACTTTCCTTCATACATCCTGAGTCTGGAGACAAGGAAAATCTCAGAATCAGTGAAGAGTTTTGTGTATACTAGAAAAAGAAAAAAGGCAAGTCTGTGTTTCCTCTTGCTGCTGTAACAACTTGCCATGAATTTAGGAGCTTAAAACAGCACGAGTTTATTAACTTACATTTCTGAGAACACAAGTCCAAAATCCATTTCACCAAGCTAAAATCCAGGTTTCAGTAGCCTGGCTTTCCTCTCTGAGTTCCAAGTGGGGAATCTCTCCTTGTCTTTTCTAACTACGGGAGACTACCTACAATCTTTGGCTCACACCCCCATACTCCATCTTCAAAGCCAGGAGAAAGACAACTTTCTCTCCTCCCTGAACTCTACTTCCGTCTTCATGTCTCCTCTCTATGCCTCTGATCCACCTTTTATAAAGATACACATGATCATTATCCAGGATAATTAGGCCCAACTGGATAATCCAGGATAATTTCCTATCTCAGAATCCCTAATTTTATCCTATTTGCAATGTCCCTTTTACATATAAAGTAATATAATCATATGTTTCTGGGATTAGCATGAGGACATATTTGGGGATTATTATTCAGCATGTTGAAGAGGCCGATTATCTGATATTGAGGAGTGAGGCGTGGCACTGAAAGAGGTTAGTGAGTGAGGCAGACAGCAGTTCTAGGCCGTTCAGGCTTCTGTATGAAGAATTCTACTTTTATGAATGCAACAAAGAACCCTGGAAATATTTGTTTTAAATTTAAGCTAGGTATTTGCATGACCTAATTTATGTCAGCTGTTCAGTGAACAATGGATTGGAATGGAGCAAGAATAAAAATAAAGGTTTACTTGTTTTCTGTATCCTCATGTATTGATTTGGAAATTAAAGTGCTTGGAAAATGAAATAGGCAACAATTTAACTGGTGTTTGTAAGAGAAAATACTTTGTTTTACTAAGTGTACAGTAAAAAGAAGCATTGATTTTTAGCATCTATTCTAGAAAAGTTATTAACTGTGAAGTTAGTAAAATTAACACCATAGTATACATAAGATTTTTATGAATTTACAGTTTATGATAAATTCTCAGAAAATTCATGGGTTACTACAGATGATTAAATGGAAAAAAAAGTTTCAGCATTATGTAAGTAAAACCAGTTACTCTAAGAGACAGCAGTAATCCTCTCCTGCAATTTAAATTACCACTTTAATATGAATATGACTGCCCTGATTTTTTTTTTTTTTTTTACTTAGTTGAATGCTCATAAAATTTTGAAATGCCCTACTAGCCCGTCTTCACTCGGTTTTACAATGAAATATAGTCGTAGTTAAGGTTTACAACTCTAAATATCTAGGTCATATATTCTTCATGTAATTTGTTTGGAAAACCCTTTGTCTAAAATTCAGCAATCCAATAAATCTCTGTCATGGTTATCGATGGGTTTCAAGGCCCTAAGTCCAGCTAGTGAGGAAAAGCACGTGAGGCAGTAGCAACATTTACTGCAATTGTCTGTGCTGTAAACTTGGTGCGTCTTCTGTCATTTCAGAGAGGAACGAATGCTCCCCGCAGCTGTGGTAACTCTCTCACCTTGTGGTTCTGCTGCAGGTGATTTCTCACAGGAGACGTTATGTTCACTTCGAGGGTATGGGTTCACCTCTGATCTATGCTGACTAATTCGAACCATCTGAAGGCTGATTGTTGACCTCTGCTTAAAAGAAAATAAAAGTGCAATGATTTGAAAACAGTTTTGCACAAATGAAACTGAGGAAACTGAAGAAAAGGCAAGGCAGGTTCTGCTTGCACCATAAAATTGGACAGCTTCAGCAATGCCGTGTATCTGTCCTGTGAAAGTTCTTACTAGAGTCTGAGGGCTGGCCTGGTGTCTGATTAAACACTCTAAATAGTAAGGCAATATAAGCTCATTTACCCATCTTGAGGTACCTGAAACAGTATCAACTTAGCTACTTAATGCATATGACCTGGTTAATGTGGGTGTTTAGTCTTGAATGAATGTCCATCTGCATATAAAATCTATGTCTGGAAATAAATGCGTGCTTAGAAATAATTATAATGTTGAAAATTTGTTGCTGTTTTCTGGCCTACTTTGCTTTCCATTTCAAATTACTCTCATGGTATTGCATATTTAGACAAGAAGAAGGTTAGGCATGAACACCCTGCAATTGTGTCAGGACGATTTTCCTTTAATCAGCTTTCAAGAAAGTCAGAGCAATTAATAGACCAGTGGAATATATTTTTGGCATTTCACTACTTTCACGTATGTTTAACCCCATGTGCAATTTTTTTAGACTCTAAACAAAATTTAAGAATCTCCTGCAGAAAGAGGCAGCTCAAAAATAAAGCGGCTTCTCTGGGTCCTTTCCTAGTGATTAAATAGTTTGGCTCCAAACCACCCAGATCATTGTTTTTCTACCCTACCCACAGTGTGAAAGAAAAATCATCTTTGTGCCAACCCCACATCATATAAAACCCTAACAATGTGTTGAGTGTGACTTAAGAGCCCATAATGCATTTTTCATGAAGGTAAGGAAAATCCATTAAGGAGATTAATTCGTGTTTGGAGAGCCTACCTCTCTACAGCCAAAAATATTTGTTCTGTGAACTGTGGTTTGCTGATACACTGTGATAGTACTGCAACCTAGTAATGACCTTGTTATCTGTGCCATTATATTTTCTGCAGATGGGTTGCTTATGAATTATTAAACAGCTATTTCTTAAAGGAAACTGTTGATATGGTGCTAAAACTTTCTTTTTCGTTTTGGTAATTATTTTAGTTAATGTTTTTTAAAAGGCTATTCTGGGCCCACTTACTCCTCCAGGAACATTTATGTTGTGGAAACCCGCTCTTACACCCAGGTAATGTTCACTTGCTGCTATTCAGCAAGAAATTTCTAGAAAAAAAATTGCAACGTCTATAATACATTTTAATTAGTTAGCAGCTTCGTGCATTTAGCCATTTGGTAGTCTTGAAGAGAGAATTAATTGACTCGAGACAAATTCTTTAGTTAAAAATTTTGAAATAATAAAATGGACCTCGTATATTATAAATTATTTGAGTTACACAAACACATCATGATGAAGTGTGGTCAGAAAAAAGGGACATTAAACAGTTTTATTCTTACACCACTCCAGGCCAATTGTTTCATCAAATCTGTAGCGATTTTCAGCTTTGCTCATTGTAATTACTTGAAGCACTTAAAGAGTACAGTTGCCTGGGTTCTCTCCTCAGAGTTTTTTGGTCTGGAACAAAGTCTGATGATTAAGAGTTTCTCAGGTACCCCAGGTGATTCCAACATCCAGCCAAAGTTGAGACTATTAATGTAGAGAAGGGATAAAAGATCCAGAGGAAGGCTCTTGCTAGAAATGGGCACAGGGAATAGAAAACAAATTAAATTTTTTTCTTTCCCGAATATTTCATTCAACCAGCTTGATTTTATAGTTTTCCACTTAGGCTATCTTAACTGAGTTATTACTGTTGAATATTACTGTTATCCAGGAATAGAAAGTATCTGAAATGTGAAGGTTTTACTTTTGTAGATGCTTTATTCCCCAGGACTCTGGAAAGGAATCAGGAGTTCTGCATATGTTTCTGCAGGGAGATAACTGCAGTAACACACACCTGATAATGTATTTGCAGCATCCATGCCAACAGCTATAGTCTTTTGATTTTCTTATAAAGGCCAGTTGGACAGGGGTAAGGTATTTATTGAGCATTTTTTTCATACGTTGATTGGTCATTTTATATATTCTTTAAAAAAAAACACCTCTGTTCATGTCTTAGATATATGATGTTATTTCTTAGTTCTCTCTTTTATTCTATTAGTCTATAACTCTACCTATGTATCAGCACCATGCTGTTTTGGTTACTATAGCCTCATATTATAATTTGAAGTCAAGGGATGTGATGATTCCAGATTTATTCTTTTTTGCTTAAGTTTGTGTTGACTATTCAGAATTTTTTATTTATGTATGAAGTTTAGGAATTTTCTTTGAGATGTATGAAAAATGACATTAGTGTTTTAATGAGAATTGCATTAAATTTGTAAATCATTTTGGGCACTATGGACATTTTAACAATGCTGATTTTTCAAATTCATGAGCGTGAGATGGTTGTTTTTTTTTTGGCTGAGGCCAGGTTTGAACCAGCCACCTCCGGTATATGGGGCCGGCACTCTACTCCTTTGAGCCACAGGCACTGCCCGTGAGATGTTTGTCAGTTTGTTTGTGTCAGGTGTGATTTCTTTCATCAGGGTTTGGTAGTTCTTCTTCCCCTCCTTGGTTATGTATATTCCTGAGCATTTAATTTCCTTTACAGCTATTGTAAATGGTTTTGAGTTATTTTCATTTTTATTTATAATTATTATTTTGGAATATTATGGAGATGCAAATGTTTTGGTTACATGGATTGCTTTTGTACTGCCTGAGTCAAAGTTATAAATCTCCCCATCACCCAGATAGTGTACATTGTAACTATTAGTTGTGATTTCACCCACCTCCTCCTCCCACACCACCTGCTTGATTTCCATTGAGTTTTACTTCCATCTGCACACATTACATCTGATCAGTTAGTTGCACCTTAATTGTGAGTACATGTGATGTTTGTGTTTTCATTCTTGTAATACTCCACTAGAAGAATGGTCTCGAGTACCATCTAAATTGTTAGAAAAGATATTAATTCATATTCTTTTATGGCTGCGTAGTACTCCATGGTATACACATACCACATTTTATCATCCACTCATGAATTGATGGGCATTTGGGTTGATTCCACATCTTAGCAATTGTGCCACAATAAACATTTTAGTGCCATGTATTTTGGTAAAATAACTTTTTTTTTTCTTTTGGGTAACTATCCATAATGGAATTGCTGCACCAAATGGTATATCTACTTTTTGTTCTTTGACAAATCTCTATACTATTTTCAACAGAGGTTGTATTAGTTTGCAGTCCCATTAACAGTGTGTAGGTGTTCCTTTCTCTCTGCATCCACTCCAGCATATATTGTTTTGAAACTATTTGCAAAAGCCATTCTCACTGGGGTTAGGTGACATCTCATTTAGAGTTTTTATTTGCAATTGTCTCATTGTTATAGATGTTAGCATTTTTTCATAAGTTTATGATCATTAGTCTATCTTCTTTTGAAAAGCTTCTGTTCATATCTTTCACTCACTTTATAATGGAGTTGTTTGATTTTTTTCTTGCTGGTTTTCTTGAGTTCTTTTTAGATTGTGGTTATCAGCCCTTGATCAGATGTATAGCAATGAAAACACTTTCTCCCATACTGTAGGTTGTCTATATTTCATATTGATCATTTCCTTGGCTGTGCAGAAGATTTTTATTTTATTTAAGTCCCATTTATTTACTTTTTGTTGTTGTTACGATTGCTTTGGGGGCCTTCTTCATACATTCTTTGCCTGGGACAATATCTAGAAGAGTTTTTTCAACATTTTCTCCTACAATTCTTATGGTTTCATATCTTAGATCTAAGTCTATAATCTATCTTGCATAGATTTTTATGAATGTTGAGAGGTGCAAACCTGTTTCAATCATCCAATTTTCTCAGCACCATTTACTGAATAGGAATTCTTTCCCCCAATGAATATTGCTATCTATTTTATCCAAGATCAGAAGGTAATATGTGGATGGTTTTATATCTGTATTCTCTATTCTGTTCCATTGGTTTTATTTATCAGTTCCAAGAGTATCTTGGCAGAATCGTAGGGGTTTTCTAGATAGAAGATTATATCATCAACCAACAGTGATAGTTTGCTCTCCTCTTTCCCTATTTGGATACTCTTAATTTCCTTTTCTTTCCATATTGCTCTAAGACTTTCAGCACTATGTTGAATAGAAGTGACAATGGGAAACCTTGTCCTATTCCAGTTCTGAGAGGAAATGCTCTCAGATTTTTCCCAGTCAATATGATGTTGATTGTGGGTTTACAATATATGGCTTTTACAATTTTAAGATATGTTTCATCTATGCCTATTTTGTTAAGAGTTTTTTTTATCATAGGAAAGGTGCTGGATTTTATCAATGATTTCTGCATTTATTGAGAGGATCACTTGGTTTTTGCTTCTGTTTATATGGTGAATCACATTTATGGATTTACCTATGTTGAACCATCCTTGTATTTCTGGGATGAAGCTCATTTTGTTATGGTGAAGGTTTTTTTTTTTTTTTTTAATGTACTGCTGAATTAGGTTTGGTAGATTTTTTTTGAGAATTTTTGCATCTACATTTATAAGAGGTATTGATCTATAGTTTTCTGTTTTGTGTGCCATATCCTGGCTTTAGTATCAAGTTGGTACTAGCTTTTGGGAGGATTCCTTCCTTTGCAATGTTATGAAATAATTTTTGCACTATGGGTATCAATTTTATTTCATAGGTCTGATTACATTTGGTTGTGAAACCATCTGATCCTGTAATTTTTTTTTCTGTAATTTGTTTTTGGTTGGAAGTTTTCTTATTGCTGCTTCAATTTTGTTGCTCAACTGGTCTGTTTAGGAATTCTATTTCTTTCTGATTGAGCTATGAGAGTATGTGTGTTTTCAGGAGATTTTTATAGTATCATAGATGATATTTTGTGTATTTGTGATATCAGGTATAATATCTTTTTCATTTCTAATTGAGCTTATATGGATCCTTTCTTTTCTATTTCTGGTTAATCTAGCAAGAGGTCTATCATGTTTCTTTGATCTTTTCAAAGAACCAATTTTGTGTTTTATTCATCTTGTGTATTATATTCTTGTTTTTAATATTTTGTTCTCTTCTGGCCTTAGTTATTTCTTTTCTTCGAGGTTTGGGTTCAGATTGCTCTTTTTCTTCTAGTCCTGTGAGATAATTTTGTTCATTCATGATCTTTCTGTCTTTTTAATATAGGCATTTAGGGCTACAAAATCTCCCAGGGCCTGCTTTTGCTGAATCCCACAAATTTTATAATTTGTGTCCTCTTTGTCATTTAGTTTGAGGGATCATTGTAGTTACACTTTAATTTCCTCCTTGACCCAATAATCATTCACCAATAGATTCTTTATTGTTCAAGACTTTGTGTAGAATTAGGTGTTTCTGTTGTAGTTGATTTCTAATTTTATTCTACTTATGGTCTAAAAAGACACATGATATAATTTCCATTTTTTTGAATATGCTGAGACATATTTTGTGGACTAAAATGTGATCTATCTTAGGAAATGTTTCATGTGCTGATGATAGAGAATATATATTCAGTACTTTGGGGGTAGAATGTTCTGTAAATGTCTGTTAAGCCTATTTGCTCTAGAGTCCCTTTTAAGTCCAGTGTTTATTTATTTTCTGCTAGAAGAGTCTATACAGTTCTATCAGTGGTGTATTGAAATTTACCCAGCAATTACGATGTTGCAGTTTATCACTTTGTTTAGATCTAACAGGGTTTTCTTTAAGAATTTGGGTCCAAATGTGTTAGATGCATAAATATTTAGGATTTTTGTACTTTCTTGATGAATTTCTTTCTTTATCATTTATATGACTATTTATCATTGCTTCCTTTACTATTTTATATATAATGTCTACCTTTGTCTTTCTTTCCTAATGTTGATTTGAAGTCCATGTTATCTGATGTAATTATGGACCTGCTTTCATTTGACTTTCATTTGCATTAAGTACCTATATACTCGAGTATAAGCCGAGTTTTTTCGGCACAAAATTTGTACCGAAAAACCCGAACTCAGCAAAAAACTCGGCTTATACTCAAGTATATACGGTATTTTTTTCGTTTCCTTCATCTTTGAGTCTTAATGAGTCCTTGTGGGTTAGATATATTTTCTGGATACAAGAGTTACTTGGCTTCTATTTTTTTTTTTTTTTTAATCCATTCAAGCTGCCTATGTTTCTTTTTTTTTTATCTTATAAAATCATAACTGTTTATGTTTATGCATTAACAGAGTTCAGTGTACTGATTTGATATACAATGTGAAATGCTTACATTGAACTGATTAACACATTCATCACAATTATACTCTTTTCTTAATAGTTTTGAAATATACCATTGCATTATGCACATTAGGTGATGTCCCCCCCCAGTACCCTCCCTTCTCCCCCCTCCCCTTCCCTCTCTTCCTTTCTACTTTTTGAACTATAGTTATATTTTACCATTTGTATAAATATTAGGTGATTATATATTGATTTCATAGTAGTATTGAGTACATTGGATACTTTTGTTTCCATTCTTGAGATACTTTACTAAGAAGAATATGCCAGCTCCATCCTGGTAAACATAATAGATGTGAAGTCTCCATCTTTATATGGCTGCATAGTATTCCATTGTGTACATATACCACAATTAGTTAATCTATTCATGAGTTGATGAGCAATTGCACTTGGGCTATTTCCATGTCTTGACAATTATTAATTGGGCTACAATAAATATTCTGGTGTGGACTCTTTGTTATAAAATGATTTTGATCATCAGGTTATATACCACATAGAGAAATTGCAGGATCAAATGGTAGGTCTACTTTTAGTTCGTTAAGTATTCTCCAAACTTATTTCCTAAAAGGTTGTAGTAGCTTGCATTCCCACCGGCAGTGTAGAAGAATTCTCTTATCTCAACATCCATGCTAACATCTGGAGTTTTGGGATTTTGTTATGTGGGCTAATTTTTTTTTTTTTTTTTAGTTAAATCATAACTGTGTACAATAATGCAATCATGAGGTACAATGTACTGGTTCCATATACAGTCTGAAATATTTTCACTGAACTGGTTAACATAGCCTTCATGGCATTTTCTTAATTATTGTGTTCAAACCCTTATACTATACACTTAGTAAACTTCACCTGCATCCTTCCAAGATGTACCCTAGGTGTGGACCCAACAATCACCCTCCCTCCACTCTACCTTCCCCTCCCTTCTCCTCTATTGCCCCCTTCCCCATATTCTTGTACTGAGATTGGGTTATAGCCTTCCTATGAAAGCTATAAATTAGTTTCATATTAGGGCTTAGTACATTGAGTACTTTTTCTTTCATTCTTTGGATACCTTGCTTAAGAAGAATATTTTCCAGCTCCATCCATGTAAACATGAAGGAGTATAGTCTCCATCTATCTTTACGGCTGCATAATATTTCATGGTGTACAAATACCACAATTTATTACTCCATGAATCAATGGTTTTTTTCCATGACTTATCAATTATGAATTGGGCTGCGATAAACATTCTGGTACAAATATCTGAGAATGTACATTTGTACATTCTGTTATACTGAGATTTTTGGTCTTCTGGATATACCTAGTAGAGGAATTATAGGATCAAATGGCAGATCTATTTTTAGATCTCTAAGTATTCACAAACATCTTTCCAAAAGGACCATATTAGTTTGCATTCCCACCAGCAGTGAAAAAGTGTTCCCTTTTCTCCACATCCGCCCCAACATCCCTGGTTTTGGGATTTTGTGATGTGGACTAATCTTACTAGAGTTAGATGATATCTCAAAGTAGTTTTGATTTGCATTTCTCTGATGGTTAAGGATGATGGGCATTTTTTCATGTGTATGTAGGCCGTGCACCTGTCTACTTCAGAGAAATTTCTCTTCAAGTCCCTTACGCAGCCTGAGATGGAAACACTTGCTCTTTTCTTATTAATACATTTGAGTTCACTGTGGATTCTGGTTATTAAACCTTTGTCAAAGACATATCCTGCAAATATCTTCTGCCATTCTGAGGGCTGTCTGCTTGCTCTACTTACCATGTTCTTGGCTGTGCAGAAACTTTTTAGTCTGGTCAGGTCCCAGTAGTGTATTTTTGATGCAGCTTCAATTGCCTGGGGGGTCCTCCTCAAAAAATATTCACCCAGGCTGATTCCTTCAAGAGTTTTCCCTGTATGTTCTTCTAGTATTTTTATAGTTTTATGTCTTAAGTTTAAATATTTGATTCAGTGAAAGTCTATCTTAGTTAAAGGTGAAAGGTGTGGGTCTAGTTTCAGTCTTCTACAGGTCACCACCCAGTTCATCCAGCACCATTTGTTAAATAGGGAATATTTTGCTCACTGAATGTTTTTAATTGGCTTCTCAAATATCAAATAATGGTAAGTAACTGGGTTCATTTCTTGGTTCTCTACTCTGTTCCATATATCTACCTCTCTGGTTTTGTGCCAGTACCTTGCTGTTTTGATCACTATCGATTTATAGTATAGTCTGAGGTCTTGTAGCATAATTCCTCCTGCTTTGTTTTTATTTCTGAGTAAGGTCTTGGCTATTCAAGGTTTTTTCTGATTCCATATAAAATGATGTATTATTCTTTTGAGATCTTTAAAGTATGACAATGGAACTTTAACATGGATTGCATTAAAATTGTACATTGCTTTGGTTAGTATATACATTTTGACAATGTTGATTTTTCCCAGCCATGAGCATGGTATATTTTCCCATTTGTTAACATCTTTAGCTACTTCTTTTCTTAAAGTTTCATAGTTCTCTTTATAGAGATCTTTCACATTCTTTGTCAGATAAACTCACAAATATTTCATCTTATTTGGTGCTACCTTAAATGGAATAGAGCCCTTGATTGTTTTTTCAGCTTGGGCATTGTGGGTATATATAAGGGTTACAGATTTATGGGTGTTGATTTTGTATCCTGAGATATTGCTGTTTTCCTTGATCACTTCTAAGAGTTTTGTAGTAGAATCCCTGGTGTTTTCCAAATATACAATCATATCATCTGTGAAGAGTAAAAGTTTGATCTCTTCTGGCCCTATATGAATACCCTTGATCGCCTTTTCTTTCCTAAGTGTGATGGCTAAAACTTCCATTACAATGTTAAAGAGCAATGGAGACAATGGGCAACCTTGCCTGGTTCCTTATCTGAGTGGAAATGGTTTCAATTTAATTCCATTCAATACGATATTGGCTGTAGGTTTGTTGTAGATGGTCTCTATTAGTTTAAGAAATGTTCCTTCTATACCCATTTTCTTAAGTGTTCTGATCATGAAGAATGCTGTATATTATCAAACGCTTTTTCTGTATCAATTGAGATACAGAATTGAGAGAGTTGAGAGAATCATATGGTCATTGTTTTTAATTTATTTATGTGCTGAATTATTTGTAGATTTATGTATATTGAACCAGCCTTGAGACCCTGGGATAAAACCCATTTGGTCATGGTGTACAATTTGTTTGATGTGTTGCTGGATTCTGTTTGATTGGATCTTGTTGAATAATTTTGCACCAATATTCATTAGTGATATTGGTCTATAATTTTCTTTTCTTGGTGAGTCTTTGCCTGGTTTGGGGATCAAGGTGATGTTTGCTTCATAGAATGTGTTGGGTAGTATTCCTTCTTTTTCTATATTTTGAAAAAGTTTGAGTAATATGGGTACTAGGTCCTCTTTAAAAGTTTGGCAGAATTCTGGTGTGAAGCCATCTGGACCTGGGCTCTTCTCTTTAGGGAGATTTTGTATAGTTGATGCTATTTCAGAACCTGATACAGGCCAGTTCAACATTTTCACCTCATTCTGGCTAAGTCTTGGGAGGTGGTGTGCTTCTAAGTATTTATCAATTTCCTTCATGTTTTCGTATTTCTGGAGAATAAAGTTTCTTGTAGTATTCATTAAGGATTTTTTGAATTTCTGAGGAGTCTGTTATTATTTCGTCTTTATCATTTCTGATTCATGAAATTAGAGATTTTACTCTTTTTTTTCCTGGTTAGGTTAGCTAAAGGTTTATCTATTTTATTGACCTTTTCAAAAAACCAACTTTTTGATTTATTGATCTGTTGTATAATTCTTTTGTTTTCAATTTCATTTAATTCT
>CAUYPK010084087.1:0-31323 GCA_963574355.1 Loris lydekkerianus
TTCACATGAAGGCTATAACCCAACTATACCACAAGACTATGAGGAAAGGACCAAGGAAGGGGAAGGGAGGGGGGAGGTTTGGGTGGAGGGAGGGTGATGGGTTGGGCCACATCTATGGTGCATATTTTTATCTATAAGAAAAAAAAAAAAGATTGTCACCTCATCCTCTTCCCAAAGCTAGAATTTGCGAAACATAAAATAGTTTTTTTTTGGTCGCCCCTTGGTCAAATTGCACATAAAATGTTATATTTTAAGCCAGGTGCAGTGGCTCATGCCTGTAATCCAAGAATTCTGAGAGGCTAAGGCGGGTGGACTGCTTGAGCTCAGGAGTTCGAGACTAGCTGGAGCCAGAGTGAGACTCCCATGTCTACTAAAAACAGAAAAACTAGCCAAGCAGAGTGGCACATGAGCTACTGAGGAGGCTGAGGCAGGAAGATAACTCAAGCCCAAGAGTTTGAGGTTGCTGTAAACTACCATACCATGGCACTCCACTGAAGGTGACAGAGTGAGACTTTGTATCAAAAAAAGAAAAAAAAAAAAACAGTTACATTTTCATTTCTGTATGCTCAGTCTTTTTTCTTTCTTTCTTTTTTTTTTGCAGTTTTTGGCCGGGCAGGGTTTGAACCCACCACCTCTGGTATATAGGGCCGGCGCCCTACCTCTTTGAGCCACAGGCACCACCCTCAGTCTTTTTTCTAAATAAAGAGTCTGACGATGTGAATTAAAGCACTATACAATTCGGAAAAGCATCAAATAAAAGCAAAAAGATGAGTGGATTTATCCAGTTTTGTTCTAACAAACCTCAAATAAATCTGTAACCTGAACCTCAGATAATCTGAACCTCAGCGTCGAACCCTATAGTTAAACTTCCTTCTATTTGATGTCTCCACTCAGATGTCTAGTAGGCATCTTTAATGTAAATGTCCAAAACTGATCATCTATTCTCCATCCACCCTCCCCAAAACACATGTACAGAAAGTAATTTCTCTAACAGTTAATAGAAAGTCAGTTCTTTTATCTGCTTAGAACCAAAGTCATCCTTGATTCCTCTCTTTCTTTTAAAAGGTAAGTCAGGTCTTGTCACTTCTCTACTTCTCAAATCTCCCCCTCTATCAGATGTAGAGGCTGAAGTGCTCACTATGCCCTAATGGCCCCATATGACCTGCCCCATCACCCTCTGACCCACTCTTCCTTCCATCACCCTTCTGGGTCAAACAACACTTCCTTGCTGTTCCTTAAAAATACCAGGCACTCACCCACCTCAAGGCCTGGGACTTGTTCCCTTTGCTGGAAATGATCTTCCCCCTCCATACTAACACATGGTCCATGCTTCAGTTCATTCAAGTCTTTTCTTTACATTAAAAAAAAAGGAAAAGTGGGGTGGCGCCTGTGGCTCAGTGGGTACGGTGCTAGCCCCATATGCCAAGGGTGGCGGGTGCAAACCCGCCCCAAACTGCAACAAAAAAATAGCCAGGCGTTGTGGTGGGTGCCTGTAGTCCCAGCTACTTGGGAGGCTGAGAGAATCACCTAAGCCCAAGAGCTGGAGGTTGCTGTGAGCTGTGACACCACGGTACTCTACCAAGGGCGACAAAGTGAGAGTCTTGTTTCTAAAAAAAAAAAAAAAAGGAAAAGCAACTCTCTTGGTGAGGCCTTCCCTGTACAATCTACCTAAAGCAAACAAAAAAAACCCTTCTTTTAATTTTCTATTTTGGTACTTTATCTAAAGTTAGATACTGTACTTTTTACTTTTTCATTTTGTTTAGCATCTGTATCTCCCAGTTAGAAAGTAAGCTAATAAGCTCTAAAGACAGGGAATGTTGTCCATTTTATTCACTGATGTGTCTCCAGTGCCTAAAACAGTGCCTGCCACCTGGTAGACACTTGATAAATATTTATTTTATTTTATTTTATTTTATATTTTTTGAGACAGAATCTTACTCTGTCACCTCAGGTAGACTGAAGTGACACTATTATAGCTCACAGCAACCTCACACTCTTGGGCTCAAGGGATCCTCTGGCCTCAGCCTTCCGAGTAACTGAACTACAGGCACCTACCACAACACCTGGCTAGTTTTTTCTATTTTTTTTTAGTAGAGATGGGGTCTCACTCTTGCTCAGGCTGGTCTCAAACTCCTGAACTCAAGCGATCCACTCGCCCCGGCCTCCCAGAGTGCTGGGATTATAGGCATGAGCCACTGTGCCTGGCAGATAAGTATTTCTTGAATGAATAAGAAGGGGGAAGAAAAACGTGGGGTAAAGATCAGAGACAAGAGTAAACAGTCTCATGAACAGAAAGTGAATCTAGGGGAATTTAAGAAAGTCAGGTGTGACAGTGAAAAGATTTAACAAAATATAAATGAATGTCTGAGTCACCAAAATAGGGGCTGGAGGTCTAATATTCTCCGGGAGAGCAGACTGGTCCTTTCTCTGGCCTAGATTACATCCAGTCCCAGAACCCCACAATCTGCTCCCATCCTGCCCCATAGACATACCTTGGCCCCAGAAGGTGGACGGAGGAACTAATGGGACAAAGGAATCCGAAGGTATGTTTCTCTCAGTTGGTCTCAGGGAAGGCAAGGCAACAGAAAACCGATTTCAAGCTGGTGTAAATAATAAAGAACTTTTATTATCCAGAAAAAAAAGCCCAGAAGTAATGAGACGTAAAGAATGATTTGATCCAGAGGTTCTCAACATCTTCAGGGGCTTCTGTGGAAGTCTCTCAGCTCTTCTCCCTTCTGAGCGCTGGCTTCCTCTTTGGGCTGTGTGACAGTTAACTTTATGTGTCACTATGACAGGGCTCAGGGATGCCAAGATAGCTGGTAAAACACTATTTCTGGGTTTGTCTGAACACAGACAAACCTTTCTAGAAGAAATAAGCATCTAAACCAATGGACTGAGGGTGGCACCTATGGCTCAGTGGGCAGGGCACCGGCCCCATACACCAAGGGTGGAGGGTTTGAACCCAGCCAAATTGCAACAAAACAAAATAGCCAGGCGTTGTGGTGGGCGCCCGTAGTCCCAGCTACTCAGGAGGCTGAGGTGAGAAGATCGCCTAAGCCCAGGAGTTGGAGGTTACTGTGGGCTGTGACGCCTTGGCACTCTACCAAGGGTGATAAAGTGAAACTCTGTCTCTAAAATAAACAAAGAAACAAGCAAATAAATGGACTGAATAAAGTAAATTGTCATTCACCAATATGTTTGGCCATCCTCCAATCCATTAGAGGCCTGGATACAAGAAAAAGATGGAGGAAGAGTGAGTTTGCTCTCCTTGAGCTGGGGCATCTGTTTTCTCCTGCCCGTGGACATCAGAGCTTCTGGTTCTCGGGTCTTAGGATTTGGACTGAATTATACCACCAGCTTTCCTGGGTTTCTTTCTTTCTTTCTTTTTTTTTTTTTAAACATTTATTTTCCTGTAATTTTGAAACTCATCCTAGTAAGTTTGACATTTGTTGTTGTTGCCATTTGGCTGGGGCCAGGTTTGAACCTGCCACCCTTGGTATATGGGACTGGCGCCCTACTCACTGAGCCACAGGTGCCACCCTTTCCTGGGTTTCTTACAGACAGAATATCGTGGGATTTGACTTGACATACTCAAGTGAGCCAACTCCTATGATAAACTTCTCTCTCTCTCAGTGCTTTTCACCGGGGGCTAATGTAACAAGAAAGCCTTCTCCAGATGCTGGCACCTTGATATTGGACTTCTGACCTCCAGAATGACGGGCCAAATAAATTTGTGTTCATTATAAACTATCTAGTCTGTAATATTCTGTTATAGGAGCCTAAAATGAAGAAGGCCAAGGCTGTTTCTCCTCCTGAGGGCAGACATGGATGCAATTTTTTCAGATTTTATATCTTTGTCCTGTATCATTCATATAAATTGCCAGACCAGTGTCTGTCATGTGCCCACTGTGAAATGATCCCAGTGGCCAGAGAAAAACTAACACACAGTGAGGGGCAGAGCTGGCGTAGGACCTTTCCTGAAGCGGTTACTGGGCCAGGGGAAGGGGTTTTCTTATTGGTTTAGGATACACCAGTAAGTCAATCTTGCCTAAAGAACATGGCTCTCCTTAGAGAGGAGAATGTGGTGAATGAATGGTGGACAAGCCACTGAATCCATGACAAAGACACATCCACCCAGGACTGGGGGGTGCAGGAGACCACTGTCTACTTCTGTTCTGAATCAAGTCTAATAACCCATTCCCTCACCAGGGCCAGACACTGCAAAGGTTTGCAAACAACATCAAGTTTGTTGGGAAACTGGTGCAGACGTAGCATGGGGCTTTGGTCTACACATCTTGGGTGCCACTCCTATCATGGTTTCTTTTGGTCCCTGTCAATCAGTCCCACTGAGCCCCCATTCTCCCTGTCATTTCAGGCTAACTCCCAATGTGCAAGTCAATCCAGATGCTTGGCCTTTCCTGTACCCTTGAGTTAATGCTGCCCTCTGCCCTTCCCACTACTACTACAGCTTCCTGAGCCTCTGTCACCTAAAACCTCTCTTTATGTATAGAATGGAGCTCCCACCACCTTCCCCATTAAGTGAAACCTGATTGAAAACATGGTTTCCAAGGCTCAGCACCTGTAGCTCAAGAGGCTAAAGCACCAAAGCTGGAGGGTTTGAATCTAGCCCAGGCCTGCCAAACAATGACAACTACAACCAAAAAATAGCTGGGCATTGTGGTGGGCGCCTGTATTCCCAGCTACTTGGGAGGCTGAGGCAAGAGAATCACTTAAGTCCAGGAGTTGGAGGTTGCTGTGAGCTGTGATGCCACAGTACTCTACCCAGGGTGACAGCTTGAGGCTCTGTCTCAAAAAAAAAAAGAAAAGAAAACGTGGCTTCCCTTACTGACCTCTTGAGAGAAGCCAACTCCTTCCTATCGCCCACTGGCCGTGTGACAAGGATGAGGGTGTCAGTATCCTGCGGAATCTTTCAGACCATCACTCTTCCTCGAGGCCTCCTCCCTTGGCACTGCCAACTCCCCACTGCCCCCACGTTCACTGAAGACTTTGGCCCCTGACTCCCAGGCTTCCCAGGGGAAATAGTGCTGTCATCCTAGATGATTTGGTGTCCCCATCAATAACACATTGTACATCTTAAAGTCTCTGGCTCCCTTGTCTCCAATGACCTTTGCCCTTCTTGCCACGTGGGCCACTCATCCCCTTGGTCGCACTGTGAGCCCTGCCTTCACCCAAAAGTACTGCATTCTCTGACAAAATCTCATTCTCCAAACATAGCCACCTATTCCCGCACCTGTCCTGTGTCTCCTCATTTCTCCATCTCCATTCCCCTGTGGTCTCCAGTCCCTGACATCCGGATTCTGTCTCTACTGTCAAAGCTGCTTTTTCCAGTGTCTCCAGAGACTTCCTTGTTAGTAACCCCAAAGGGATCCCTCAGGCCTTATGTTCTTTTTTTTTGAGACAGAGCCTCAAGCTGTCACCCTGGGTAGAGTGCTATGGCATCACAGCTCACAGCAACCTCCAACTCCTGGGCTCAAGCGAGTCTTCTGCCTCCGCCTCCCAAGTAGCTGGAACTACAGGTGCCCACCACAACACCCGGCTATTTTTTGGTTGCTGCCGTCATTGTTGTTTGCCGGGCCCAGACTGGATTCGAACCCGCTAGCTCAGGTGTTATGTGGCTGGCGCCTTAGCTGCTTGAGCCACAGGTGCCGAGACAATCCTTATGTTCTTAAACCTTTCCTCTATGTTAACTTCTCCTTCATTCTGAGTTTTCTTATTCCTGAGGCTACTGAGATGCCTGTCACCCCTCACTTTGTTCTGTCGCCTTGAATGCTATTATATTTCTCTTTCTTCCTCATTAATCACTTTTCCCCCATCAACCTCATAAATGTTTCTATTCCCAGGATTTGGGCTTAGTGTACATTTCCTTTCATTTGACATATTATTCCTAGATTATCTCACTCACACTCAAGGTTTCAGTAATCACCCAAGTGCCACTGATGTCCAATCTAAAACTTGGTCCTTGTTGCCCAAGGGATATTACCATTAGCATGCCCATCAGGGACCTTAAATCAACATATCCAAAATTGAACTTTCTTTCTTTTTTTTTTTTGAGACAGAGTCTCACTTTGTGGCCCTCAGTAGAGTGCCATGCTATCACAACTCACAGCAACTTCACATGCTGTCACAACTCACAGCAACTTCAAACTCTTGGGCTCAAGTGATTCTCTTGCCTCAGCCTCCCGAGTAGCTGGAACTATAGGCACCCACCACAATGCTTGACTAGTTTTTTATTATTGTTGTTACAGTTTGGCCAGGGCCGGGTTTGAACCTGCCACCCTAAGTATATGGGGCCAATGCCCTACTCACTGAGCCACAGGCACCGCCCCCAATGCCCAGCTATTTTTTGTTGTTGTTGTTGTTTTGGTGTAGTTATCATTGTTGTTTAGCAAGGCTGGGCTGGGTTTGAACCTGCCAGCCCCAGTGTATGTGGTCAGGGCCCTAACCACTGAGCTACAGGTGCTGGGCCAGAACTTTCTATTTTCTAACATGAATTTCCCTTTCTCTTCACCAAAACAGCATGTCCTATGGGACACAATAGAGTATATATTAAGACTAACAGATGCTGCCTCGCCCAGGGACAGAAAAGGAAACTTGAACAGTACCCATCACTACTAATTTAAGATGTATTAATAAATCTGAAAATTTTCTTTTATTTGGCAAGCTGGTGACGGTAAAGCACTTAAAATCCTCTTTTCTCCTCCAAGTCCTGAGTTTCTCAACTGTGAATTTCTCTCCCACAGGTGATTTTAGGAGGACATGCTGTGCCTGGCCATTTGCCCACCTTGGAATGACAGCTGTAAGTGATGGAGTGTGTGTGGAGTTGCCCAGGTAAGTGGGTAACAGTGTATTTTTCTGCATGTTGAGGTATGGATTTTGCTTTACTGCTGATCTGAAGCATGCTATAAGAACAGGCTGAGTAGTGCGGAAAGCTGAAATGCCCCCTACGGACATTACGGGAAGCATCTAGGTTTCCAGTTTCATACAGCCTCCTGAACGGTGGGCTCTTAGCAGCAGGTACCAGGTCTTCTATAGGTAGGTATTGGAGCTTCCAACTGGCTAAGGGAAAAATAGTCCCTGTTGACACAGCTCCTCTTGAGGTACCACTGTAACTGAGGGACACAGAGGGATCTGAGGTCTCAGGATGAACAAGGCTTTGAAGAATGTTAATCTAACCTACTCAGTCATGTGTGAAAGTGAGACTTCTTGGTGTGTGGTGCAAGAAACCAAAAAACTAAGAACAACTTTAAGAAAGAAAAGCAAGCCAGGCGCGGTGGCTCACACCTGTAATCCCAGCACTCTGGGAGGCCAAGGCCGGTGGATTGCTTGAGCTCGGAGTTCAAAACCAGACTGAGCAAGAGCAAGATCCCCGTCTCTACTAAAAATAGAAAACTTGAGGCAAGAGGATTGCTTGAGCCCAAGAGTCAGAGGTTGCTGTGAGCTGTAAAGCTATGGCACTCTACCCAGAGTGACAGCTTAAGACTGTGTCTCAAAAAAAAAAAAAAAAGAAAGAAAGAGAAAGAAAAGCAGGTGATGGAGTTTATTGGAAGGATATTGGAGTGTTTCAAGTAGCAACTAAACTAGAGGAGCAAAGAGTAGAAGGGAAACCCTAAGTGTGGGCTTTGGTTAGATACAACTAGAACCAAAGCTTCCGGGTCTGGTTCCCGGTTCTCTCTGTGTGCTGCCCTCTGCAGTTGCGTGACTGAGTGCCAGTAGCAGCCTGGTCTCATTCACATCTCACCTGCTACCAGCAGAGAGAGGGGTCTCTTTTCTCCCTGCTCTGAGGAGCAACTCAGGCCTGGCCTGTCTTCCATACTAGTGGTTGAGCTGTGAGGATAATCAGATGATCGAGCCCTCTTGATTCAAGTCTGCCACTGGACCATTTAGCTCTGCCCTGGGAACAGGACCACATAGTATAGACCTGGCTAATGGGCACCCACCCTGTATAACAAAGACAATTTCCAGGCCAGGCAAGGTGGCTAACATCTGTAATTCTAACACTCTGGGAGGCGGAGGTGGGTGGATTGCCTGAGCTCATAAGTTTGAAACCAGCCTGAGCAAGAGTGAGACCCTGTCTCTAAAAATAGCCACGCATTGTGGGGGGCACCTGTAGTCCCAGCTACTCGGGAGGCTGAGGAAAGAGAATTGCTTGAACTCAAGGATTTGAGATTGCCGTGAGTTATGACACCATGGCATTCTACCGAGGGTGAAAAAATAAGACTATGGGCTTGGTTCCTGTGGCTCAAGTGGCTAAGGCGCCAGCCACATACACCTGAGCTGGCGGGTTCAAATACAGCCCGGGCCTGCCAAACAACAATGGCAGCAGCAACCAAAAAATAGCCGGGCGTTGTGGCGGATGCCTGTAGCCCCAGCTACTTGGGAGGCAGAGGCAGGAGAATCGCTTGAGCCCAGGAGATGGAGGTTGCTGTGAGCTGTAATGCCACGGCACTCTACCCAGGGCGACAGTTTGAGGCTCTGCCTCAAAAAACCCAAAAAAAACAAAATGCAACTGTGTCAAAAAAAAAAAAAAAAGACAATTTCCAGGGTAGAAGGAAGTATAAGAATATTAGAATTTAGATTATAATTAGACTATTAGAATTCGGACAGCCACCCCATTAAAGATTACTATATCACTGCTAAGTGTTTTTCTTTCTTTCCTTTCTTTTTTTGAGACAGAGTTGCACTTGTCACCCTTGGTAGAGTGCCATGGCATCATAGTTCACAGCAACCTCAAACTCTTGGGCTTAAGCGATTCTCTTGCCTCAGCCTCCCAAGTAGCTGGCACTACAAGCGCCTCCCATAACACCTGCCTATTTTTAGAGATGAGGTCTTGCTCTTGCTCAGGCTGGTCTTGAACCTGTGAGCTCAGGCAATCCAGCGCCTCGGCCTCCCAAGTGCTGAGATTACAGACGTGAGCCACCTTGCCTGGCCTGGAAATTGTCTTTGTTATATAGGTAGGGTGCCCAATAGCCAGGTCTATACTATGTGATCCTGTCCCCAGGGCAGAGCTAATTGGTCCAGTGGCAGACTTAAATCAAGAGGGCTCAATCCACCCGCCTCGGCCTACCAAGTGCTGGGATTACAGACATGAGCCACTGTGCCTGGCTCCTTGCTTTTTCTGTCAGTCCTTCTCAGACCCCTTGTCTGTCCTCTGTCTGCTGACTTCTAAGGCCTCAGCCCCTCCCATCTCTCCCAAGCTGCCTACAAACGCGTCCACTAAAACCCTAACCCTTGACGTTCCCTCCCTCTTATCAAATCATCTCTGAGTTGCTGCTTTTTCTGCTATGCCAAAGGGGAAAGCCTTGAAGTCTCCTGGCAAAGAGAAGCAAGCATACAGAGGTATACACCCGCCTGTGATCCAGTTTCAGCCTGGTGGTTGTGGAAGTATTTCCTTCCAAGACTTGGTGCAGAGGAGAAAAGGTGAAGGGAGGGAGCATGCAGACTCCCCAAATGGATCTGGGTCTCTTCCTGGGTAAAGCCAGGGTATTTTCTGGGCCCCCTGTGTGTGAGCCAGACATACCAATAGCACATGACTGACACGTGAACCAGCGGACGGCAGGTGGTGACTATCCCAGCTGCTTCTCACTCCCAGTGCAAGCTGCTACCCACGCCATCTGCCTCTGGCTTGGAACTGCATTTGATTTTCTGCACTGGCACTTGTTGAGCCCTTAGATTTTAGCTCTAATTCACACTCTGGCCACTTTGGTTAGAATGGCTTTTGCTACTTTCAGCTTTCACATTAAATTCCAAACTCAGCAAGCTGTCCAACCTGGCCCACACCAGCAACAGCAGGACATGTGTGTGCCACTTTAGATGGAAGAGGCAGCTAGGTTCTTCCTGGTCCTCTTTGGGCACCAAGGAGTAAGAAAGAAAAAGAAGTAGCTGCCCTGCCAAAGGGGAAGGGACACTCAGCCCCAGAATGCACCGTCCCCTCCACCCCCAGTCCCCAGCCCTGCTGGGGTTGCTCAACATTCAGGGCCCGGGAGACGGCAAGGGGCCTGAGGGTGGTAAAGCTCAAGTCTCTGGCACAGGGGCCTGGGCACAGAGTGGCAGCACCAGGACAGAGGAGGCAGGAGGATGAAACAGGGAACAGGAGGAACAGGCCTAGATCTGGCCTGCTGAAGGAGTAGCCAGCAGAGCTGGTGTTTCAGCAAGAACAGCTGCTCTGGGCCCTTGCTAAGAGAAGATAGGGCTCAGAACAGGCCAAAGTTGCAATGGTGACAGAAGCTCTTCTCTCTTTTTCTAGGGTGGTTATGACTCTTTCCTTAATTGACAAAGCCTGGAACCCCTTATATACATTTCTTTCATTTGTTTTTTCATCATTATTTTTGACTTTTGTCTGAATGAGAATAAACAGAAATGGCTTGGCACCCATAGCTCAGTGGTTAGAGCCCGGGCCTGCTAAACAACAACAGTGACAAGTACAACAAAAAATAGCTGGGCACCGTGGCAGGCACCTGTAGTCCCAGCTACTTGGGAGGCTGAGGCAAGAGGATTGCTTGAACCCAAAAATGTTGAGGTTGCTGTGACTTAACACACCATGGCATTCTATCAAGGGTGACAAAATGAGACTCTGTCTCAAAAAAAAAAAAAGAATAAACAGAAATGCTTATTTCTCAGCAGTTTATTGCAGAATTGAAACCTAGACATGGAAAACATGAACCTGGCAGAGTGAAAGTGGCTTCCAAGTATCCTCATGTGAAACCAGCTTGCTTCTCTTTAACACACACGCTGTGTCCTTAGCACCCTGACACCTGTGCAGTTTCACTCCTCTGCCTTGCTCATACTGCTCCCTCTACCTGGGAAACCCTTCTGCCTCATCCACTTCACAAGCTCTTAACTTTCAAGCCCCCTCTCCTGGGAACGGCAACACCTACTTCTCTATCTAACAAATTAATGACTTATCATTCGATCCCCATAGTGACCTATGCTTGCCATAAAAGAGCACACTGGCTCGGTGCCTGTAGCTCAAGCAGCTAAGGCGCCAGCCACATACACCAGAGCTGGTGGGTTCAAATCCAGCCTAGACCTGCCAAACAACAATGACAACTACAACCAAAAAATAGCCGGGCATTGTGGTAGGTGCCTGTAGTCCCAGCTACTTGGGAGGCTGAGGCAAGAGAATCACTTAAGCCCAAGAGTTGGAGGTTGCTGTGAGCTGTGACACCACAGCACTCCACCCAGGATCACAGGTTGAGACTGTCTCAAAAAAAAAAAGTTGTTTCTAATACCTTTAGTAAACTGTATACAATGGAGAGGGAGGAAAAATTATCTTGTCTGTATTTGCATCTCAGTGATTCTGGCACTAGCTAGTAATCCCCACCCCAGTGCAAATCCTCAAAATAAATGTTGATTGAAAGAATGAACCAAAGAATCAACAAAGTAAACATGGGTGGGATCCCACTCTGATACGTCCGTTCAGTGTGGGAGCCAGCAATCTAACTAGGAAGCACATGTGGAGACAGGTCCTCTGCCTTCCCCAGCTTCAGTATTTGCTCATCCCTTACAATGAGGAGGCTTAAACCACCACCTTCTCCCAAATTCATACGTTAAATACAAACTTAAACTCCCTCACTGGCTTTTACCTCCAGCTTCTTTCTTCAAGAAGAGCTTCGTAGCCAGCAGCAATAGCTCACAACTGTAATACTGGTTAGTACTTTGGGAGGCTGAGGCAGGTGGATAGTGGATCACTTGAGCTCAGGAGTTGGAGACCAGCCTAAGCAAGACCCCGTATCTATTAAATAGAAAAAGTAGCCAAGGGCAGCACCTGTAGCTCAAGGAGTAGGGCGCTGGCCCAATATACCAGAGGTGGCAGGTTCAAACCCGACCCCGGTCAAAAACTGCAAGAAAAACTAGCCAAGTGTCATGGAGGGCACCTGTAGTCTCTGCTACTGGGGAGGCTGAGGCAAGAGGATTGCTTGAGACCAAGAGTTTGAAGTTGCTGTGAGCTAGGCTGATGCCAGGGCACTCTACTCAGGGTGACAGAGTAAGACTTAGTCTCAAAAAAAAAAAAAAAAAGAATATTTTCTTTAGGTATGGCTCAGGGGATCACTCAGTAATCCTAGCACTCTGGGAGGCTAAAGCAGATGGATCACTTGAGCTCAGGAGTATGAGACCAGCCTGAGCAAGAGTGAGAGTTTTTTCTACTAAAACTAGAAAAACTAGCTGAGCATAGTGCAAGGCATCTGTAGTCCCAGCTACTTGGGAGGCTGAGGCAAGATGATTGTTTTGAGCCCAAGAGTTTGAGGTTACTGTGAGCTATGATGCCACAGTACTCTACCCAGGACAACAGATTGAGACTGTCTCAAAAAAAAAAAAAAAAAAAAAAGAATAGCTTCTTTGATACTCATAGCAATAGAATGTGACAGATGGGAAAACAATGAAAACATTTTCTTGTCCAAATCTGCTGCATGAATCTCTTTAGCTGTAGTCAAGTTCTATCAGTAAAATTCCTTCTGGAACTGCTGGGCCTAGTATTTCGAACAAAGTAGCCACTAGAAGATTGATGTTAGGAAAATGTACGGAAAATGAGGCAGCCTGTGTGAAGATGCTATGCTATCACATGCTATTAAAAAAAATTTTTTTTTTTTTAAACAGTCTCACTTTGTAGCCCTTGGTAGAGTGCCATGGCGTCACATCTCACAGCAACTATTTATTTTATTTTATTTTTTTTAGACAGAGTCTCAATTTGTTGCCGATGATAGAGTGCTGTTGCAGCACAGCTCACAGTAACCTCCAACTCCTGGGCTTAGGCGATTCTCTTGTCTCAGCCTCCCCAGTAGCTGGGACTACAGACGACCACCACAACGCCCGACTATTTTTTTGTTGCAGTTTGGCAGGGGTCAGGTTTGAACCCGCCACCCTTGGTATATGAAGCCCGTGCCCTGAGCTACAGGCGCCGCCCTTTTTTTTTTTTTTTTTTAGATAAGTCTCAGTTGGTTAGCCAGGGTAGAGTGCAGTGGTCCTATCATAGCTCACTGTAACCTCAAATTCCTGGGCTCAAGCCTAGATAGAGATCCTCCTACCTCAGCTTCCTGAAAGCCATGTCACTCCATTGCCCTCTCTTCTTCCTTCAGGGTATGCTATCTGGTTCTTTAAGGCAGTGGGGTTTTATTTATTTATTTATTTATTAAGACAAGAGTTTCACTATGCTGCCAGCTCTACCACACTGGCTAGTTTTTTTTTTTTTTTTTTTGGAGATAGGGTCTATGTTGCTCATGCTCTGGTCTCAAAATTCCTGACCTCAAAGGATCCTCCCACGCTGGTCTCCCAAAGTGCCAGGATTATAGGCACAAGCTACTGTACTTGGCTCAATTTGCTGATATTTTTTAACTTTATTACAGAACATGTATTTTATTAAAACTCCTTAAAACACTGTACTCTTTTTTTTTTTTTCCGTTTTGGCCAGGGCTGGGTTTGAACCCACCACCTCTGGCATACGGGGCCAACGCCCCACTCCTTTGAGCCACAGGCACCGCCCAAAAACACTGCTTTAAAGGTGGTGCCCATAGGTTAGTGGTTAGGGTGCCAGCCACATACACTGAAACTGGTGGGTTCAAGCCTGGCCCGGGCCTGCTAAAACAACAATGACAACTGCAACAAAAAATAGCCTGAAATTCCAGCTACTTGGGAGTCTGAGGCAAGAGAATCACTTAAGCCCAGGAGTTTGAGGTTGCTGTGAGCTGTGATGCCACAGCACTCTACCGAGGGCTGCATAGTGATACTGTGTCAAAACAAAAAAACAAACAAAAAACCCACTGCCTTAAAGAGCTAGATAGCATACCCTGAAGGAAGGCAAGAGGGCGGTGGGGTGACATGTGCCTTTGTCCTCAGGCTCCTGTGGCACTTTCAGTTCATGAGACACAATTCCAACTTCAGAGGAGAGTCTATCACACTGGAATTTCCCTTGCCCATTTCCTGCATTCTCCAAAACTTAATACCTCCTCTGCTCCAGGCTCAGTGAACTGGCTACAACTTTGGCTAGTGGTTCAGCCAAACACTTTAGGTTTGTATCCTGACAAAATCAGGGAAACTTATTTTAAATATCATTTATAAAGTGGTCAGAGATTTTATGAGGATTAAATGTCATTATGTGTAAAACATTGCACATGTAGGAAATGATGATAGCAAGAACAACAAAACCCTAAGAAGATTCCCCACTAACTAGACTCAAGGGAGTTAGCTTTTATAGAAAAAAAAGTTAGTATTGTCTTGAACTTTCTTGTGTCTTGAAGAAGCATGATTCTTTGCTATGGGATCTGAGTTAAAAGCCTGGCTCTGCTAACTTTCTGAGTTCCTAAAGCTAACTCCCTTGAGTCTCCACACTATCAGCTTAGAAAAGGCAACTCTTCTTTATGAACCTGTATTTCTCACTGCTGTAATAAATGAATAGGCATAAACTGAATTGTAATTCCAGGCCTGGAAACCCATTTCATGCCATAAGGATGTCAACAGTCAAAACAAGTGTGTTCTTCAAAATGTTTATTAACCATATAAAACAAAACAATATGAAGTATAAATGTTTGTTTGAGGTATTTTTCTTCATGGGCTGGACTGGCTGAGGTTTCTTAGACTCTTAGTTTAATGAAGTTTGGACAGAACATGCAATCTTTTCCTGGTAAATCTTCCTAGAGCATACATAGATATTTTTCCTTTGAACTGCATTGAAAATTAGGGTCATCTGCCACAAAGGAAAAAAAAAAAAAAGTTCAATGCTGATGTTCAGATGAATACGTCTCAATGTTTTTGAAAGCTAAATGCTGGGAGCGGGACAATTTCAATAATGTCTTACCCTTCCATTTTTATAAAAATCTACTTTGCTGAGTTTCTGAGAAATTTCTAACAATACAACCAGGTTTGCAAGAGAAACTTCTAGATCCACTCACTCCGCAAAGTCAGTTTCAGTGATGCTTCTTATAGTTATACAAATGCCTTAAATAATACTGAATGAGGCAGTTTTTTCCAAATGCCTAGTTCCAGGTTCACTTATGATTTTCACATATCCAAAACATCTCCAAAATTCTTTTTTGATCTGTCCTCCTTGTTGATTGCTTTATTTGGCCTTTGAAAATTTCACAAATAAAAATACCTTAAGAAGGGCGGGGCACAGTGGCTCACACCTGTAATCCTAGCACTTGGGAGGCCAAGGTGGGTGGATTCCCTGAACTCACGGGGTTCGAGACCAGCCTGAGTCAGAGAGAGACCTCGTCTCCAAAAATAGCCGGGTGTTATGGCGGGCAACTACAGTTCCAGCTGCTTGGGAGGCTAAGGCAAGAGAATTGCTTGAGTCCAAGAGTTTCAGGTTGCTGTGATCTATGATGCCACAGCACTTTACCGAGGGCAACAAAGTGAGACTCTGTCTCAAAAAAACAAAACAAAAACATGAAGCATACAACTTAGAGAGGGAAAGGGAGGGAGTTTGGTGTGCTTTCACCTAAGAGGCACAATGTAGGGGTATATGGCACACATCCTAAGTGAAGGGTACAATAACTTGGACTTTACCTAATGCCAACAATGCAACCTAATTGTCTGCACCCTCATGCTAATCTGAAAAAAATTAAAAAAGGAACAAACTTATTTGATCTATTGGCTAAAGTCAGTGAGATGCTTTGTGGAGATGAATTAGGGAGAAATATTAGCATCAAGATGCTGCTTCTTAAGAATCAGAAGTCAGCCTGAAGCACAGCAGTTACAGCGCCAGCCACATACACCAAGGGTGGTGGGTTTGAACCCGGCCCAGGCCAGCTGAACAACTGCAATCAAAAAATAGCTGGGCATTGTGGCGGGCGCCTATAGTCCCTGCTACTCGGGAGGGTGAGGCAAGAGAATCACTTAAGCTGAAGAGTTGGAGGTTGCTGTGAGCTGTAATGCCATAGCATTTTACCAAGGGCGACAAAAACAGAAAAAAAAAATCAGAAGTCATTCTGGGACATTTCCGAAACCCAGCTGTTAAAAGACTTTAAAATACCATTATTTCTTGACCTTTTTTTAACAAAATGGAGTGAAAATTAAAGTGTGAAAAATGATTCTTCAAAGGACATTAGTACATTAATTAATGGGTATTGCTCTTGTATTCTTAGGAGGATAAAGTTAAAGCAACAGTTTCAATTTATAGTCAAATGCAATATGTGATTCCTCCTACCCAACTACATACTCAATATTTAAAATTTTTCTTCCTCACGCCTGTAGCTTAAGCAGCTAAGGCACCAGCCACATATACCAGAGCTGGCAGGTTCGAATCCGGCATGGGCCTGCCAAACAATTGACAACTACAACCAAAAAATAGCCAGGCATTGTGATGGGCGCCTGTATTCCCAGCTACTTGGGAGTCTGAGGCAAGAGAATCACTTAAGCCCAGGCAGGAGTTGGAGGTTGCTGTGAGCTGTGATGCCACAGCACAGCTCGACGCTCTGTGTAAAAAAAAACGAAAAAATTTTTTTTCTTCCTCGCCAAAGTCAGCTTTCCAAAGATAGTTTTATCAATGATAAACATCTGTCTCAAACAGTAACAGACCTCTGCATTTTAATTACATTTTCTAGAAAATTCTTCAAAGCTTCACTATTAGCACTCAGTAGCTTCCCCTAACCTTGATGTTATACTAACAAGTTCTCATTCTTTGTCTAAAAACACCAACTGTTCAAAATACAGTATTCCTATCTAATCAAATCCCCATCTTCTTGCTTCTCTCCATAAAAGATTCCTGTTTCAGGCCCTCCTCTCACCTACATTATTATTTCAAGGACCTTCTTGAAATCAGTCTGATTGTAATTCCCTAGACTTACTCTCCAGTCTACTATCACTACATTCCCAAGAAATGTATGGTCTTCTGCCCCATCACTCTACCTTACACAACAATCCTTCTACACAGCACTTATATTTTGCCATTGTATGTTTACATGGGTTTCCTCTATTTTATCCTGAGTCCCTAGTGAGCAAAGACTAACGATTCATATTGGCCTTTCCCTACCATAGCACATAAATGGCACTCAACTATAAAGTACCTTTTGGTGAACTCTTATTAGTTTTCAGATAGCCTAAGAATTTCCTCTTTGGGCTTGGTGCCTGTAGTTCAGTCTGAACCCAGCCCATGCCTGCCAAACAACTATAACCAAAAAAGAGCTAGGCTCCTGCAGTTCCAGCTACTCAGAAGACTAAGGCAAGAGAATTACTTAAGAGTTTGAGGTTGCTGTGAGCTGTGACACCACAGCACTCTACCGAGGGCAACATAGTGAGACTGTCTCAAAAAGAAAAAGAATTTCCTTGGGAGGTACCTGCGGCTCAAAAGAGTAGGGCACTGGCTCCATATATTGGAGGTGGTGGGTTCAAACCCGGCCCCAACCAAAAACTGCAAAAAAAGAAGAAGAAGAATTTCCTCTTTGTACAGCGGGTATCAGATTTTTTCACCCTTAATCTAATTTTTCTTTTTTTTTTTCAGTTTTTGGCCGGGGCCAGGTTTGAACCTGCCACCTCTGGTATACAGGGCTGGTGTCCTAATCCTTTGAGCTACAGGCATCACCCTAATCTAATATTATTAAACAGTATAGTATGTGAAAAATTTACTATAAATCTTGATGAAAAACATGAATTTTTCTTTGAAGCTAGTGCACTAGAAAAATGCACCTTAGTGATTTAGAGCAATTATAATGAACACCAATTATCATACTTTCCATAGTTTTGTCTTCAGTGGCTGCGAAAGGTGTTACTTACTCTAGTTCATGCAGCTTTTTATGTTTTATCACTCACACTCATCTTTTTGTATCTAATTTCCCTTTGCCATCGATTCATCTCACACGTCTGAATTCTGCTTAAGATGCCACAGGATAGGGCGGCACCTGTGGCTCAAAGGAGTAGAGCGCCAGCTCCATATGCCAGAGGTGGCGGGTTCAAACCCAGCCCCGGACAAAAACTGCAACAACAACAACAACAACAACAAAGATGCCACAGGATAAAAGGTTAAAATAATCAAGCTTGTTAGAAATGCTTATAGCAGAAACAAACCTTAACATGTACTCATGATCAAAATACAATAATCTTAGAACAGCATTTTTATCTGCTCAAAGGCTTTCACTGCTTACTCTCTGGTTCTTACCTATATCAGAAAATTGTTATCACAGAATTAGCACTGTTTATCATTTCAGTTTGTACTCTGAATTCTTAAAACGCAGTCTCATTTAGTGAAGAGTTAAAACCCTCCCCAATTTTAAGCTCTCTTCTGACTCAGTCCAAATGAGAAAGTTCTGAGTCATTCTAGCATGTTCACTTAATAACATGAAACTATTTTAAGTTATCTTATACCACACTTTTAGCAAGTCAGATGCATAATGTGTAAAGTGACATAAAAATATTATTTATAATGATAAAACACAAAGTTGATGGGTAAAATTTTCTTGAATCCTGAAATGTAACTAATGTGGATTAATGCTCATCATTAAAGTTATATATTCTATCACAAATGTGCCCCCCACTTTTAGTGGTTTATACTTAGACATTATATTCTACATTTTATAATGTAGTGATAATGGAGATGAAATAGTACATAACAGGCACCACAAGGATTTAGACAATTAAGGTAAGCTCAGAGTGACTTTTAATATGCCAATCAATGTTAATAAAATACAAGTCAAAGACAAGTGCAGACATGTCTTAGAACAAAATTAATGAGAAAACAATAGACAAATTCTTTTTTTTTTTTTTTTTTTGCAACATTTTAGCCAGTAGTATTAGTCAAATGGCTAATTGCAGATAAAATATATTTTGTGAAAAACTTGGAATGTCAGAAGTCATTCTGGCATTTCAAAGAGCTATGTACAGTATCACCAAGATCAGTTTATATATACAAATATTGAAGAGAAACCGGGTAAAACATTTAAAAACAGACTAAGAATATAATCAAGTACAAAAATGTTGGGAGGGAGGAAACATTTTAAAAAAGAGAAAAGGATATTACCAGAAAGATTATAAAACCAGTAATAATTATATACTACATTAATACAGCATTGGGGGGGGGGGGTGCATTTTTCCAACGCACTAGCTTCAATGTTCAAAGAAAAAAGGGCAAATAGCTGCTTTTCATCAAGAGCAGCTACACATAATTTCACATAATTATTTCGAATAGAAAGCCTATTAACAACAATGATTGTTTAATGCTACAATTTTACAGCAAAGACAAGACTAAAATAGCAGCAAATTCACAAGGCAATACTTCCACAGAATTATCATCCTATGGTTCATGCAATGCCTACAAAGTGCTCCCAGTTGGATATACAAGTATAATTAATTCACAATTAAAAAGAAATATAAGATTGACACACAGGTACATAAAGGCTGAGTAGTACTGAGTCTTTTAGGATTTCCCTTTTCAAAGGGAGAATATGTTTGTAATAAAGCCCTAGAGTCCTTTGTACAGGTCACTACAGGGAAAGATACCTTTTATGACAATGCAACAGCAAACTTATAAGCAGCACACCACCACAGTGGTTAACCCTGGAAAAGGCTAGTGTAACATCTAACAGTGACCGACATCCTACAAAAAACAGATTTGTAAGACTAGATGAAAGCATGAGACAGCAATGGTCAAAATATAGCTTTCAACGGTAATTCACAAACCAAAGTCCTAAAAAATATTTCAGTAAAACTACTGACACCAATCAAAAAGGTAATTGCAAACTGGATTCTAGCAATGATTTAAACCTAGCTTCCTCTTGTCACAGTTTTTTGGGGGAGGTGGGAAATGAGTAGTTCAGTATATAGTAAGGCTGACAGAGCGGTTCATTTTCTTTCCAATAAGCCGAGATGTTCTATTACTCTGGGTGGTGGACCTAGTGGCCATCCGGTCAGTGAAGAGTGCTCTTTCCTCGGCTGCAGCTTTTGCCATCTGGGCTTTCTTGAGTTCTCTAAGAACACAAAAACAGAAAGCAAGACTTTTCACCTACTGTATTTATCAAGACTTTTCACCTACTGTATTTATCCTAGGAAGAGATCTCAGGAGGCCAAACAGAAATATTACCATCAATTGGGAGATATTTGCATGCTATCATTATTCTAAGATGCCTTTAGTTAAGGAAAAAATAACATGAAGCTTACTTACTTTGGAGAAAACATGAAACTTCTGACAACTAAAATTTATGAAATGATTTTATTTTGTGCTTTTAAAATTAAAATATCACATACACTTGTATGCAAGAACATAAGTAATAAAGACGTTAGTAAAGACTAGGTTTAAAAAATAATTTCAAATAAAACTTGAATTTAGGTCAGGTGTGGTGGCTCACACCTATAATCCTAGGAGGCCAAGGTGGGTGGACTGCTTGAGCTCAAGAGTTCGAGATCAGCCTGAGCAAAGCAAGACCCCGTCTACTAAAAATAGAAAAACTAGCAGGGGTCTGTGGCAGGTGCCTGCTACTCAGGAGGCTGGGCAAGAGGATTCCTTGCGCCCAGGAGTTTGAGGTTGCTATAAGCTCTGAGATTACGGCACTCTACCCAGGTAGACTGAGATTCTGTCTCCAAAAAGAAAACAAACCACACTTGAATTTATATTGTGAATTGATCTTTCCATAATAGAGATGAGAGGAAAACTTCCTATGTATATGAACTATGATAGATAATAAACTAGTGGCAAATAAACCTTTTAATATATAATGTAAAATTTTTATAATTAAAATAATAAATGTTAATATTTAGTATAAAACCTTTCAAAGTCAGTTCTATCATGTTAAAATAAAAATGGTAACAACAAGGTATTGTTGTTTTTTTTTTGAGACAGTCTCACTATGCCACCCTCTGTAGAGTGCTGTACCGTCACAGCTCGCAGCAACCTCAAACTCTTGAGCATAAATGATTCAGTTGCTTAGGCTTCCCAAGTAGCTGGGACTACAGGCGCCCCCCACAACACCCAGCTATTTTTTAGTTGCAGCTGTCATTATTGTTTTAGCAGGTCCAGGCCAGGTTCTTTGGTGTATGTGGCCAGTGCCCTACTCACTGAGCTACAGGCACTGAGCCAACAAATTAAAATAATTAAAAATGGGCGGTGCCTGTGGCTCAAAGAAATAGGGCGTCGGCCCAGCCAAAAAATAAACAAACAAACAAACAAACAAAAAGAATTAAAAATGCAGGGGCCTGGGCGGCACCTGTAGCTCAAAGGAGTAGGGCGCCATCCCCACATGCCAAAGGTGGCAGGTTCAAACCCAACCCTGGCCAAAAACTGCAAAAAAAAAAAAAAAAAAAAAGTAATATTAGCTGGAAAACCTGGCTAAAATATAAAAAATAAAAAATAAAATGCAGGGGCTAATGTAGTGGCTCACGCCTCTAATCCCAGCACTCTGGAGGGCAAGGCGGATCAATTACTTAAGTTCATGGGTTTGAGACCAGCCTGAATAGGAGCAAGAAAAATAGCCAGTTGTTGTGGCAGATGCCTGCAGTCCCAGCTCCTTGGGAGGCTGAGGCAAGAGAATCACTTGAACCCAAGAGTTTGAAGTTGCTGTGATGCCAGGGCATTCTACCAAGGTGACAAAGTGAAACTCTGTCTCAAAAAAAAAAAAAAAAAAAAAAAAAAAAAAGAGAGGAAAAGGCGACCTGTGGTTTACTTAATACTCTCCAGCAATTTTTCTCTTTTTAAGAACCTGTATCATTGCAACTATACTTCCAAAAATATCAAGTCATTCAGGTCATATATGAGAATCATCTACCCACCTAATTGACATTAATTCCATCCTTTCATAAAGTAAGTAGAACAGAACAGTGATTTTCAAATCACTGTACGCCACAGTACTTTGGTAGCCCCATGAGAGAATCATAGGTGCGCCATGAAAATTTTTAAAGATCATTAATCAAATTATTTTTCAAAGAAGTTCAAAGCACAGTAAATAATATTCTCTTTTTTTTTTTTACTTCTTGGACCAACATAAAGTTTAACTATAAGTTCAATTGTGCCGTGAGATAAAAAACGTTGAGAAACACTGGAATAGGGCAGCACCTGTGGCTCAGTGGGTAGGGCGCCGGCCCCATATACTGAGGGTGGCAGTTTCAAACCCGGACCAAGCCAAACTGCAACAAAAAATAGCCAGGTGCTGTGGTGGCCACCTGTAGTCCCAGCTACTCAGGAGGCTGAGGCAAGAGAATCATCTAAGCCCAGGAGCTGGAGGTTGCTGTGAGCCGTGATGCCAAAGCACTCAACCGAGGGTAACAAAGTGAGACTCTGTCTCTAAAAAAAAATTTTCAAGTTCATAATTTCAGGCCCAGTGGTTCATACCTGTAAATCCTAGCACTCTGGGAGGTGGAGGTGGGCAGATTGCTTGACCAGCCTGAGCAAGAGTGAGACCCCCATCTCTAAAAAACAGCTGGGTGTTGTGGCAGGGGCCTATAGTCCCAGCTACTGGGGAAGCAAGAAAGTTGTTTGAGCCTAAGAATTGGAGGTTGCTGCAAACTATGATGCCACGGCACTCTACCAAGGGCAACAAAGTGAGACTCTGTATTTAAAAAAAAAAAAAAAAAGGCTCGGCGCCTATGGATCAAGCAGCTAAGGCATTAGCCACATACACCTGAGCTGGCGGGTTTGAATCAAGCCCAGGCCTGTCAAACAATGATGGCTGCAACCAAAAAATAGCCGGGCATTGTGGCAGGCGCCTTGTAGTCCCAGTTACTTGGGAGGCAGAGTCCAGGAATTGGAGGTCGCTTGAACCCAGGAATTGGAGGTTGCTGTGAGCTGTAATGCCACAGCACTCTACCCCGGGCAACAGCTTAAGGCTCTGTCTCCAAAAAAAAAAAAAAAAAAAAAAAAAAAAATAGAAATAACACAAATTTAATATGTCAAAAATTAATTTAAGGTAGCCATCCCCAACCTTTTAATGTATAATAATACATCAAACTACTATGTCCTTTGTTGACAGAAATCCTAAATCATCTCTCATAAACATTTGAGAATTAAAGAGAATGAGAGAGTAAAAATGAAACAAGCCTCACTTACTTCTGCAAAAGTGAATTTTTGAACTTTTCAGCATTCAATTCTATTCGTAATTGTTCTGCACTCTTTCTTGAAGCAGACAGCAATACGGAATGCTTCACCAGGGCCATTGCTGAAGGTCTTCTCTCTGGATCTGGATGAATCATAACCTTAAAAATAGAAGTAAAATTAAGGTAAAGGTAAGTAATTTAAAATATCTATCCATACCAATAAAGTGCCTTATATATAAAATGCTCACTTTTAGCAACTCTGTAAATTCTTGAGAAAGCACTTGTGGTATCCGAGGTAATCTACCCTGTCTGATCTCATGCCATTGGTCTCCATTTCTTGGAAGAGGTTCAGCACCAGCAGCACATACCACTGTGAGGGCAAGGGCAAAAATATCCGCTTTTGGTAGGTGGGTATAATTCTATAAAATTAAAAAAAAAAAAGTTTTAAGGGAATGTAAAAATAGTCTAAATAAAATGAGATTATATTTCAATGATTTACATGAGAAATAGGATTAAATTAAAATGTCAGAGTTAGGACCTATTCAAAGAACAAACTACCAAATTTGGAGAGATTTATTTTTCAAATTAAAAAGTAATATACATTCTCAGAAGGAAAATTTAAATACCTAAAAGTAAATGCCTTCTTTTCATCACTAGCCCAATTCAATTCTCCAAAGAAACTCTTACTCCTCAAAGAATTCACATGTAAACACAAAATCCACTTGTCATACAGACAAGTTACAAATATACACATACACAACAAAGCAGACAAATACATATGTTTAAAAAAAAGTCATGGGATCATGTGATTACTTTATGTTGTTCTACTTACCTATTTCTTTTTTTTTCTTGAGACAGTCTCACTATGTCACTCTCAGTTGAGTGCTGTAGCATCCCAGCTCACAGCAACCTCAAACTCTTGGGCTCAAGTGATTCTCTTGCCTCAGCCTCCTGAGTAGCTGGGACTACAGACACCCACATGACGCCCAGCTATTTTTTGTTGCAGTTGTCATTGTTGTTTAGCTGGCCTGGGCCAGGTTCAAACCCACAAACTTCGGTGTATATGGCTGGCACCATAACTACTGTGCTATGGGCACCCAGCCATTCAAAACTTTTTTTATTTTCTTTTGAGACAGAGTTACTTTGTTGCCCTTGGTATAGTGCCATGGTGTCATAGCTCACAGCAACCTCCAACTCCTGGGCTTAGGCAATTCTCTTGCCTCAGCCTCCCAAGTAGCTGGGACTACAAGAGCCCGCCACAATGCCCGGTTATTTTTTGTTGTTGTTGTTGTTGTTGTTGTTGCATTTTGGCCAGGTCTGGTTTGAAACTGCCACCCTTGATACATGGGACCAGCCCTACCCGCTGAGCCACAGGTGCTGCCCCCATTCAAAACTCTTAATCTAAAAATATTTTATAATACCGTTTGAAACTATGTGCCACGCTGATAACTATATGTAATAATTACTTAATCATTCTCTTATCAGTAAATACTTATTTACATGGTTCTCAATTTGTGTTTCCATATGAGTACTTCATAGGAGACTCCCAAAAGTGAAAATTCTGAGTCAACAGACACATGATTTTGAAGTGTTGATAGATAATAGTATTTTGATCTCCAAAAAGGCTATGCCATTTTAAAGTGCCACTAGTGTAGAGGAACAGCTTTTTTACAATTCCATTATAAATCTCTGCCTTTACAAATTTTCATTTTGGTAGAGACAAGGTCTTGATATGTTAATAAGGAATGGTCTCAAACTCCTGGCTTCAAGTGGCCTCCTGCCTCAGCCTCCCAAAGTGCTGGAATTACAGGTGTGAGACATCTGGCCTGCCTTCCTGACTTTTGCTAAATTAAATACTCTATGTATGGTCCAGTGGTGCCCAACCTGCAGCCCATGAGCTACATGTGCTTTATGTGAAGACTATTTTGCTATCTGTGGTGTGAGATATCATGAAAATTATACATAGACCCTTTTTTTTAATCGCTCATCAGCTTTTGTTAGTGCTTGCATTTGTTTGTTGTTTTTTTTTTTCCTGAGACAGAGTCTCACTTTGTCACTCTCAGTAGAGTGCCAGTAGTATCACATCTCACAGCAATTCTCTTGCCTCAGCCTCCCAAGTAGTTGGGACTACAGGCGCCCACCACAACGCCCGGCTATTTTTTAAAGTTGTAGTTGTCATTGTTGTTTGTCAGGCCTGGGCTGAATTTGAACCTGCCAGCTACACTGTATGTGGCTGGTGCCCTAGCCGCTAAGCTACAGGTGCCAAGCCAGTGCTTGCGTTTTTAATGTGTGGCCCAAGAAAGGTCTTCCAATGTGCATCGGAGAAGACCGGAAATCCCTGGTTCTATTTTGTATTTCCGTTATACTAGACATTAACCTAAAATTTTAACATATCTGATTTATATCCCTCTATCGACAGATAAATAATACAAAGCCAACAGTATTGTTAAAAGAGAAAAATTACCTCCTGTAAAACTTCATTTGCAAGAAAACGACTATCACCTTCTTCAACTTGTGGACTAGAAATCCTTGTTACATGCCCAAGATCCCCTAAAAATATTGAAAAAAATGAGTCAAGAGTTAAAAACAAAAGTCTTTTCTCTATTTTAAGGAAATGATTAGTTATCTTTCTTTCTTACCTATTTTAAATATTACTTTGTTGGATACCAAATCATCTTCATCTCCTTCTTCAGAGGCAGCATTTGGGATTGAGGTTCGAGATATGAAAATATTACCTGTCAAGTAGTAATTGTTTAAACCAAACTAAAAATTAATAGGATAACCAAAGTTCACAAACAAAGTCATATACCAGAATCACCCAGAAAGCTTTAATAAATGCAGATTCTCATGTTCTACTACCCCAAACCATAAGGATAAAAATTTTATTTGGGGGTTGTTTTTTTTTTTGCAGTTTTTGGCTGGGGCTGAGTTTGAACCCACCACCTCCAGCATATGGGGCTGGTGCCCTACTCCTTTGAGCCACAGGTGGCGCCCAGATAAAAATTTTATAGGATGGAGAACAGGGTTCTATTTTTTCGGAATACATTTTCTAGCCTAGTACTAATCCCTGAACACTTTCAACCACATTAAACCCTTGTCATCGGCATATTGATTTTAGTAGTTTTATTAATTTAAAAATACAAAAGTTGGTAATACAATAATTTATGATGCTGGCACAAATTTTAATTTAGTGCTACAAGGCTGGTATGAAAACAATGAATCATTTAGCCAGTGAGTTTGGTAGACCATACAGTATCCACATCCCAATATGGCTTTGTAGTTCACTATTTCCCACTGTGGACACATTATCTTTTTCCTCAAATTCAAGTAAACTCATGACTTACATTACATTTTAGTGGCAGATTTCATTTTAATAGTTTTATCAATATAATGTTGAATTTGTAAATGTTATATTGAAGTCATCTATTCAGTTTTGTTTTATTTATAGGACAACTTATTTTGTGTTGCTCTTAGAAGATTTTTAAACTTCACATCTCTTAATATTTTCGACTTTGTAATATAAGGATCTACTTATGTATGTCTAAAACTTAAAGACATGAGTTACTAGAACCAAATCTTACTAATTCATATTCGTTTTCGTTAAGTCTAAAATATTTTCCTTTGGAAAAAAAAAATCTTTAGTGAGTTATTAATGTACAGATAAGAAATTCTACATACAACTCACAGAATCAAGATATATAAATCAACACATATAAATTATAAATTTATAAATCAACACATATTTCCAAAGACTTTTCAAAAAAACTAATTAAATTCATCCAGTCTAAAATGAATTCACCAACTTAGTTTTAACTTCCAATTTATAAGAAATACATGGGAGAGGGCGGTGCCTGTGGCTCAGTGAGTAGGGTGCCGGCCCCATATGTCGAGGGTGGTGGGTTCAAACCCAGCCCCTGCCAAACTGCAGCAAAAAAATAGCCGGGCGTTGTGGCGGGCACCTGTAGTCCCAGCTACTCAGGAGGCTGAGGCAAGAGAATCGCTTAAGCCCAGGAGCTGGAGGTTCCTATGCGCTGTGTGATGCCATGGCACTATACCAAAGGGCCATAAAGTGAGACTCTGTCTCTATTTAAAAAAAAAAAGAAAAGAAATACAAGGGAGAAAGGAACCAGCTAAATGATACAAAGCAACTAGTAAAATCCAGAAAGAGGGACATCTTTCGAAACAAGTCTATCATTTTTTAAAAATAGACAAAGTGTGATGGCTCATGCCTGTAGTCCTAGCAATCTGGGAGGCCAAGGTGAAAGGATTGCTTGAGGTCAGGAGTTTGAGGTTGCTGCAGTGAACTTTGATCATGCGAGGGGAATGAGCAAGACTCTGTTTCAAATGAATAAATGAATGAATGAAAATAGATAAAAGGCATAGAAAGCATGAACCCGAAAAAGAAAAAATGGACATAACCAAATACAATGGATGGCCCTTAAGTAGTAGATACTTACTTGAACAAATCAACTGTTAAAGACTTTGGTCAATGGGGAAAATTTCTTTAAAACAATTTTTTTTTTTTGAGACAGAGTCTTGCTCCAGTGCCACAGGTAGAGTGCAACAACATCATCATAGCTCACTGCAACCTCTAACTCCTAGGCTCAAGCAATCCTCCTCCCTCAGCCTCCCAAGGAGCTGGCAGTACAACTGCGCCTGGCTAAATTTTCTTTTTCTTTTTCTTTTTTTTTTTTAAGTTTTCTTTTTTTATTTTAGTAGAGAAAGGGTCTTGCTTTTGCTGAGGCTGGTCTGGAGCTCCTAAGCTCAAGCACCCCATCACCCCCTGCCTGCCCCAACCTCTCAGAGTGTTAGCATTACAGATGTGTGGCACTGTGCCTAGCCAAGGAGTAGAATATCATTATGGTCTGGCCTAGCAAAAGAGTGGAGCTTTTAAACACAAATTTTTGTTTTGTTTAGAAACAGGGTCTCACTGTCACCTGGGCTATAGTGCTTGCAGTGGCATTATCATAGCTCACAACAACCTCAAACTCCTAGGCTTATAGGCTTGTGCGATCATGTCTGGCTAATTTTCCTATTTTTTTATCAGGATGTTCTTGAACCCCTGCCTTAAAGCAATCCTCCCACCTTTGCCTCCCAAAGTGCTAGGATTATAGGTGTGAGCTACCTCACCTGGCCCCAAATACAGTTTTTAAGGCTCCCTATCAGAGTCCTACTTTGAGACTATGAGGTTCCTAGAAAATGCAGCAAAATTTTTCCAGCCTATAATAAAAATTTTGGGGGGTAACAAGGGAAAAGGTAATACTTCGTATTGTCATACTGAAGTAATTTATTCTCCATAATCCAAAAGAACTTAGGTGAGAGGATCTGTAATACTTACTAGGTTTTATGTCCATGTGTACCAAACACATTGAATGAATATACCTCAAGCCCCGGGCAACTTGCAAAAGGAGATCCTTGAGGTCTACTTCTGTAAAGTAACTCATCCTTCTATAGTTTTCACTGATAGCATCAGCTAAACTTCCACCTAAAAAAGACAGCAAAAATTAGCATTTTCTTCTTTCTGAAGTATTTTTTTGCCTTTTATCTTGACTAAATGACCACAGTTTCAACCAAGAAAGTGACATTTTATAAGACCTCCTTCCTTCAAGGTGCTTGTGAAATCAAAATTGTATGTATTCTTTCAATAGGTAACATACTTACATAGGCACAAAATACAATTTAACATCTCTTACTCACTCATAGACTAGCAACCCACCTGTTTCTCTCCCAGAGTAAACCAACATTATCATGGTTTTTTTTTTTTTTCTTTTAATTTGCAAGAGATAGTCTTGCTATGTTGCACAGACCTCTGGAGTACAGTGGCTATTCACAGGCTTGATCCCACCATTGATCAGCATGGGAATTTTGACCTGCTCCATTTCCATCCTGGGCCAGTTGGCTGCAACCAAAAAATAGCTGGGCGTTGTGGCAGGCGCCTATAGTCCCAGCTACTTGGGAGGTGGAGGCAGGAGAATCACTTGAGCCCAGGAGTCGGAGGTTGCTGTGAACTGTGAATCCACAGCACTCTACCCAGGGTGATATCATGAGGCTCTGTCTTAAAAAAAAAAAAAAAAAACACAAACTTCTATTTAAAGTTTAGGGATACTGGGCAGCGCCTGTGGCTCAAAGGAGTAGGGCGCTGGTCCCACATACCAGAGATGGCAGGTTCAAACCCAGCCCCGGCCAAAAACTACAAAAAAAAAAAGTTTAGGGATACTAAGCTGGGTGTGGTGGTCTACACCTGTAATCCTAGCACTTGAGAGGCCAAGGCAGGTAGATTGCCTGAGCTCACAGGTTTGAGACCAGCCTGAGCAAGAGCAAGATCCCATCTCAAAAAGATAGCTGGGCACTGTGGCAGGGGCCTGTAGTCCCTTGGGAGGCTGAGGCAAGAGTTTGAGATTACTGTGAGCTGTAACGCCACGGCATTCTACAGGAGACGACAAAGTAAGACTTTGTCTCAAATAAATAAATAAATAAAAATTCAAAAATTGAAAAAAAGTTTAGGGATAATAAAATGAGAGCTGCTAATAAAATAAGGAAAGTCAATGATACATCACTCAAAAAAAGACATCCTACAATTTGAACAAGACTTAACAAAATGTCAAATGTGTTTTTAAGCTGTCACCCTGGCTAGAGCACCATTACATCACAGCTCACAGCAACCTCCAACTCCTGGGCTCAAGTGACTCTCTTGCCTCCACCTCCCACACAGCTGGGATCACAGGTGCCCGCCACAACACCCGGCTATTTTTTGGTTACAGCCATCTTTGTTGCTTGGCAGGCCCGGGCTGGATTCGAACCCGCCAGCTCAGGTGCATGTGGCTGGCGCCTTAGCCACTTGAGCCACAGATGCTAAGCCTTTATACACTTGTTTATCCAGGTTAGAAATTTCAATCTATCATCAAACAAAGATAAAAGGCTTATGACGCAAATGACCATCTGAGATGATAAGGAAACTCAGTCATAATAAAGGATAATAAGTTAATCAATGTCTACAAATAAATGCTAAGAGAATCCTTTTGCTGGGAAACTAAGGAAAAGATCTAAAGATCAGCCCTAATAGCAGTATACTTAAAGCCTTATGAGGATGATAGTGGAAAAGGGAAACAAACGATGAGAAGAACTCACAAATGTATTTATTTATTATTTATTTATTTCTTGAGACAGAGCCTCAAGCTGTCGCCCTGCGTAGAGTACCATGGAATCACAGCTCATAGCAACCTCAAACTCCTGGGCTCAAGTGATTCTCCTGCCTCCGCCTCCCAAGTAGCTGGGGCTACAGGTGCCCACCACAACACCCAGCTATCACAAATGTACTGAAGTAACTTTTTTTCATTCCTCTATTTTTAAAAATGTATAAATACATATCTTTTTTAAGAAACAGGATCTTACTTTGTCACTCAGGCTGGAGTACAGTGGCATGATCACAACTCACTGTAGCTTCCAACACCTGAGCTCAAGCTATCCTCTTGCCTCCCATGCACTTGTTGTAATGACAGGTGCATGCCACCATGTATGGCCAATTAAAAAAAAATTTTTTTTTTCCAGGTAGCGCATGAGGCTCAGTAAGTAGGGCACCGGCCCCATATACTGAGGGTGGGGGATTCAAACCCAGCCATGGCCAAACTACAACAATAAAATAGCCAGGCATTGGGGCAGGCACCTGTAGTCCCAGCTGCTCAGGAGGCTGAGGCAAGAGAATCGCCTAAGCCCAAGAGCTGGAGGTTGCTCTGAGCTGTGACACTACAGCACTCTACTAAGGGCGACAAAATGAAACTCTGTCTAAAAAAAAAAAAAAAAAATTTCCACTTCTTTTGTAGAGGCCCAGTCTCACTATGTTGATTAGGATGGTCTCAATCTCCTGGCCTCAAGTCTCAATCTCCCAACGTGCTGTGATTACAGATGCGAGCTACCATGCCTAGCTGAGACTTGTATTTTTTAATTGTTTTTATACTGCTCCAAAATATAAATTCAATTTTATTTCTTTATTTATTTTTGTAGTTTTTGGCCGGGGCTGGGCCTGAACCCACCACCTCCAGCATATGGGGCCAGCGCCTTACCCCTTTGAGCCACAGGCACCACCCTATAAATTCTACTTTATAATCAAAGTTATAAGACACATTTTTGTAATCTGAGAGGATAGCAAGACTACTCACTCTTCCTCATCTCTTGGACCCAAAAAGGTTTTCTCAAAATCATCTAACGTTGGCAATGCCTGTGGCTCAAAGGAGGACACCGGCCCCATATGCCAGAGGTGGCAGGTTCAAACCCAGCCCGGGCCAGCTAAAACAACAATGACAACTGCAACAAAAAATAGCTGGGCGTTGTGGTGAGTGCCTATGGGCTACTTAGGAGGCT
>CAUYPK010084088.1:0-14401 GCA_963574355.1 Loris lydekkerianus
ACGTAATGTATGGTTTTTTGATTCATTTGTTTGTATATATAAAAAAAAAAAAAAAAAAAAAAAAAAAAACTTCTAGAAACAGGAATTAAGTGTAAAGAACAGAACCCTCACTCAGTAGTAACAGTTTGAACCCATCCACAAACCCAGATAGCCACTACACATGCTTAATAAGAATATGGTTAAGCATAAACATGGTAACCCAGGGCAACACACATTTTGATGTCATTCATGGTGACAATGTAGTGACTTCATTCTGTCATGTCCTGGGATCCAGGATTCTGGTCATGGATATCAAGTGGCCTTTTCTCCTCACTTCAGCTGGTACCCTGAATTCTTTGGACCTGGACAGTTCTTACCCCTCCATCCACAGAGAGAGAAATGATTCCCCATTTGTGCCCTATTGATTCTATTGAAAGTTGATGTTTCTGTCACTAGGCTGATACAACAGTTGATATTTTGTACAGCAGTGTGACTCATGCTGCATAATAATTGAAATAAATTTATGGAGTCACTTAGGAAGTACAGTATTTGTTTTTTGCTAGGTTTTCTCTTTGCCACAGAGACGGTTCATTTTCTTAAACTTAACGGGTATGTGACACAATACTCACTGCCATTTTGCATAATAATTTACTTCTTTCTCTAGAAATGGCTTATTTGGGAAAGTAGGTGTCACCCTGAGGGTCCAATTTTGGTATCTCGTTAGGCAATATGTTCAGTAGAATACTCAATGGCTGAAGTTATTTAAGATGACCATAGGAAATATCAGCCAATCGGGAATGTTTCAACATTCCTGACCTCCATGCCAGGTGTATCCAACCTTTTGGCTTTGTGGCCACGCAGGAAGTTGAAGAGTTATGTTGGGACACACATTCAATACACAAAAATTAATAAAATCTGGTAAATAAATGAAAATGTCTGCATAATAGTTGTAATGTCTGCCACCACAGATATGCCAAAAAGTGTTGACATAATCCACATATGTTAATGGGGCATGAGGATTGGAAGCTCATCAAAGCCCCCAAACAAGGTCATTTCTTACGTAGAGCTTAAGAGGCTAAGGCAAGAGGATCCCTTAAATCAAATAATTGGATGTTGCTGTGTGCTAGGCTGAGGCCATGACACTCTAAACTAGGCAGTAGGGTGAGATTCTATCCCATGGAAAAATTATAAAGATAGAAAGAAATAAAGAAAAAAGATTTATAGGCTTAGTTTTCAACAGCAAAGTAGGGTGAGAGGTCAGTAGACACATGAAATAGGAGACTACATAAAAGAGAAGATTTAATGTGGCATCTGTGGGGAGAATCAATGAGTCAGGTATCACGAGTTTGGGATTGGATCCTTAGGACATTGCCAGTTGATCTCATGGGTAGGGTTTTTCTGTGAATTCTGGTTGCCTGAAACTGCTGGATTTGGGTAATGGAATGTTGACCCAGGTTGAAGGACCCCAAAAGAAAAGATGGATGGAGTACTCTGAATTATCTAGTGAGCATGAGAAGCCTGATTAGATTCAATAATTCACTGAATGGGCAGTTTCCAGTGACTACAGAAATTTAGAATGTCAAAAGGTCACAATTACATAAAAAAAAAGAGGCTTGACTAATACAAGTTTAAGGAATACATTGTCCTATGAGAGAATAATTTCTCTAGTTGGCATCTAAACTAGAGTTAATATTTCAAAAGTAAAATAATGGAAAAAAAGTAAAAATGAGGGAAAAGTCCAAACCCAATGGTTTTGTCCACTTATTTATTGAGACAGAGCCTCGTTTCTTTTGCCCTGGGAGCCCTGGTATCAGAACTGGTAGAGGGCCCTGGTATCACAATTGACATCAATTTTCACATAAATTCAAAAAACAAACCAATTCCCTCAGATGAGATTGTTGGTACCTGCATAACATCTGGCCGTATTTTGTTCTTCAGAGATAGGGATTTCACTAGTTCTCAGGCTGGTCACCAATTCAGAAGTTAAGACAATCTAACTGACTGAGACTGACAAAGTGCCAAGATGACAGACAAGAGACACAACTACGGCCACAAACCATAGTTTGAAAAATATTCCAACATCAAGGTCTGGAGCTTGGCTCACAACTGTAATCTATTTGTTGCTGGGATCACTGGTGAAGTGGCTATCCACTTACCCAGTGTGCCAAAACCTGTCTCACACTTGCCCTGAGGTTTAAGTTTGCAAAGAAGCTCAGTCCCCACTTTAGGCTTCTCAGTTACTAGATTAATAGCTCCCGCAGAATCCTTGCTCTGTGACCCTGAGGGTGGAGCTTCCACAGCAGTTCTCTCACAATGGCTCCACTCGGCCCACAGCCAAACACTATCAGCACCCTCTGGTACAGCAGCTCAGTCGGGGGCCTAGACAATACCCAAAGTTCTCTGCAGTCCTGCCCAAGCTCTCCCAAGGCAGTTCAACTGAGTGCCAAGTTCAGAAACACCAAAACAGCTGCAGTTTGTTAGATCTTTCCAGTTTGCAGTTTCACTGCTGCTGTACTTACAGCTGCCGGTGGGATTAGAAGGAACGAACATACGCAACCACTTGTCCATTTTCCACTGATTTTGTCCTCCTGTTGGGGTCCAGAAGTCTCTTGCTGACTCCCTGTGTCCTCAAAGGGATGATTATAAACAGATACCACAAGCCAGAGATACCTGCAGTCTTGTTTTTCAGACTCACAGTGCCCAGTTGCAAGGAAGCTATGCTCCTGAAGTATTATTTTTTTCAAGGTCTTTACAGTATGACAGAAGTGCCTTCATGGGGGTTACAGTAAATTTGTATGTTACTTTAGGTAGTATTAACATTTTAACAATATTGATTCTTGCAAGCCATGAGCATGGTGTGTTTTTAACTTTGGTACCATTTTTGGCTATTTTTTTCTCAGAGTTTCAGTTCTCTTTGTAGAAATCTTTCTCACCCTTAGAAAAATTCCAAAATATTTCACATTCTTTGGTACTACTGTAAAAGAAATAGAGTCCTTGACTGATTTTTCAGCTATATCATTATTGTTATATAAAAGTCTACAGATATGTGAGCATTGACTTTGTATCCTGAGATGCTGCTCTACACCTTGATCACTTCTAAGAGCTTTGTAGTTGAGTCCCTGGGGTTTCCTTGATATAAAATCATATCATCTGTGAAGACTGAAAGTTGTATCTCCTCTGATCCTCTTTGTGTACTCTTTTTTCTTTTTTTTGATGAGTACATGAAAGTTTAATCTTTTATTTTTTGTATTTTTTTATTGTTAAATCATACCTGTGTGCATTAGTGCAATCAAGGGGTACAATGTGCTGGTTTCATATACAATCTGAAATATTCTCATCAAACTGTTCAACATAGCCTTCATGGCATTTTCTTAGTTATTGGACGTAGACATTTGTATTCTGCATTTAGTAAGTTTCACCTGTACTCATTCTAAGATGCACCGTAGGCATGGACCCACCCATTACCCTCCTTTCACCCAAAACTTCCCCCTCCCTTCCCCTCTCTTGCTCCTTTCCCCATATTTTTTTGCTATAGATGGGTTATAGTCCTCATATGGAAGCTATAAATTAACTTCATAGTAGGGCTGAGTACATTAGATACTTTTTCTTCCATTCTTGAGATACTTTGCTAAGAAGAATATGTTCCAGCTCCATCCATGTAAACATGAAAGAGGCAAAGTCTCCATCTTTCTTTAAGGCTGCATAATATTTCATGGTATACATGTACCACAATTGCTAGTCCATTCATGGGTTGATGAGCACTTGGGCTTCTTCCATGACTTAGCAATTATGAATTGGGCATCAACAAACATTATGGTACAGATGTCTTTGTTGTATTGTAATTTTTGGTCTTCTTGGTATACACCTAGTAAAGGAATTATAGGATAGAATGGCAGATATATGTTTAGATCTCTAAGAATTCTCCAAACATCCTTCCAAAAGGAACGCATTAGTGTGCATTCCCACCAGCAGTGTAGAAGTGTGCCCTTACTGGAGTTAGGTGATATCTTAAAGTAGTTTTGATTTGCATTTCTCTGATGATTAAGGATGATGAGCTTTTTTTCATGTGCCTGTAGATCGTGCATCTGTCTTCTTTAGAGAAGTTTCTCTACAAGTCCTTTGCCCACACTGAGATGGGATGACTTGTTCTTTTCTTACTAATACATTTGAGTTATCTGTGGATTCTAGTTATTAAACATTTATCGGAGGTATAACCTGCAAATATTTTCTCCAATTCTGAGGGCTGTCTGCTTGCTTTACTTACTATGTTCTTGGCCATACAGAAGTTTTTAGTTTGATCAGGTCCCGGTAGTGAATTTTTGGTACTGCTTCAATTGCCTGGGGAGTCATCCTCATAAAATATTCACCCAGGCCAATTCCTTCAAGAGATTTCCCTGCACTTTCTTCAAGTATTTTTATAGTATCATGTATTAAGTTTAAATCTTTTATCCAGTGAGAGTCTGTCTTACTTAATAATGAAAGGTGTGGGTTCAGTTTCAGTCTTCTACAGGTTGCCAGCCAGTTCACCCAGCACCATTTGTTAAATAGGGAATCTTTTCCCCACTGAATGTTTTTAATTGGCTTGTCAAAGAGCAAATAATGGTACATAGATGGATTCATCTCTTGGTTCTCTATTCTGTTCCAGACATCTACTTCTCTGTTTTTGAGCCAGTACCATGCTGTTTTGATCATTATTGATTTATAGTGCAGTCTCATGTCTGGTAGCATAATTCTTCCTTCATTGTTTTTATTGCTGAGGAATGTTTTGGCTATTCGAGGTTTTTTTCTGATTCCATATAAAACGTAGTATTATTTTCTCAAGATCTTTAAAATAGGACAATGGGGCTTTAATAGGAATTGGATTAAAATTATATATTGCTTTGGGTAGTATAGACATTTGAACAATGTTGATTCTTCCCAGCCGTGAGCATGGTATGTTTTTCCATTTGTTAACATCTTCAGCTATTTGTTTTCTTAAAGTTTCATAGTTCTCTTTGTAGAGATCTTTCACGTCCTTCGTTCAGTATACTCCCAAATATTTCATCTTCTTTCGCACTACTGTGAAAGGAAAAGAGTCCTTGATTGTTTTTTCAGCATGGCTATTCTTGGTATATATACAGGCTACAGATTTATGTGTGTGGATTTTGTAGTCTGAGACATTACTGTATTTTTTGATCACTTCTAAAAGTTTTGTAGTAGAATTCCTAGAATTTTTCAGATATATGATCATATCATCTGTGAAGACTAAAAGTTTGATCTCTTCTGACCTTATGTGAATACACTTGATTGTCTTTTCTTCCCTAATTGAAATGGCTAAAATTTCCATTACAATGTTAAAGAACAATAGACAATGGGAAACCTTGCCTGGTTCCTGATCTAAGTGGAAATGATTTCAATTTAACTCCATTTAATATGATATTGGCTGTGGGTTTGCTGCAGATGGCCTCTATTAGTTTAAGAAATGTTCCTTCTATACCAATTTTCTTAAGTGTTCTGATCATAAAGGGATGCTGGATATTATCAAAAGTTTTTTCTCCATCAATTGAAAAAATCATATGGCTTTATTTTTTAGTTTGTTTATGTGCTGAATTACATTTTTAGATTTATGTATATTGAAGCAGCCTTGAGACCCTGGGATAAATTCGACTTGGTCATGGTGTATAATTTTTTTGATGTGTTGTTGGATTCTTTTTTTTTTAGGATTTTATTGAGTATTATTGCATCAGTAGTCATTAGTGATATTGGTCTATAACTTTCTTTTCTTGTTGGGTCTTTCCCTGGTTTCGGGATCAAGGTGATGTTTGCTTCATAAAATGTGTTTGGTAGTATTCTTTCTTTTTCTATATTTTGGAAGAGGTTTAGTAATATAGGCACTAGTTCTTCTTTAAAAGCTTGATAGAATTTTGACGTGGGGCCATTTCGTTCTAGGCTTTTCTTTTTAGGGAAGATTTGTATAGTTGATGCAATTTCAGAACTTGATATAGGCCAGTTCGACATTTCCACTTTGTTCTGACTAAGTCTTTGTAGGTGGCGTGCTTCCAAATATTGGTTAATTTCCTTAAGATTTTCATATTTGTGAAAGAGGTAAAGTCTCAATCTTTCTTTAAGGATGCATAGTATACCATGGTGTACTTACACCACAATTTGTTAATCCATTTGTGGATCGCTGGGCATTTGGGCTTTTTCCATGTCTTAGCAATTGTGAATAGGGCTGCAATAAACATTCTGGTACAAATATCTTTATTATTATTTGATTTTTGGTCTTCTGGGTATATGCCCAGTAGAGGAATTACAAGATTGAATTGTAGGTCTATTTTTAGATCTCTAAGTGTTCTTCATATATCTTTCCAAAAGGAATGTATTAATTTGCATTCCCATCAGCAGTGTAAAAGTGTTCCCTTTTCTCCACATCCACACCAACATCTCTGGTCTTGGGATTTTGTGTTATAGGCTAGTCTCACTGGAGTTTGATGATATATCAAAGTAGTTTTGATTTACATTTCACTGATGATTAAAGATGATGAGCATTTTTTCATTTGTCTGAAGGCTACGTTTTCATGGATGGAGATTGAACATATTCTTCTTAGTAAAGTGTCTCAAGAATGGAAGAAAAAGTACCCAATGTACTCACCCCTACTATGAAACTAATTTAGGATCTTCACATGAAAGCTATAACCCAGTTACAACCTAAGAAAAGGGGAAGGGGGTAATGGTGGGGAAGAAGGGGTTAGGTAGGTGGAGGGAGGGGGATTGATGGGATTACACCTGTGGTGCATCTTACAAGGGTATATGTGAAACTTAGTAAATGTGGAATGTAAATGTCTTAGCAAAATATCTAAGAAAATGCCAGGAAGGCTATGTTAACTAGTGTGATGAAAATGTGTCAAACGGTCTATGAACCAAGTGTATGGTGCTCCACGAACATATTAATGTATACAGCTATAATTTAATTAAAAAAAAGATTTTTATATTTATGAGAGTAAAGTTTCTTGTAATATTCATTAAGAATTTTTTGAATTTCTAAGGGATCTGTTGTTATTTCATCTTTACCATTTCTGGTTGACAATATTAGAGATTTTACTTTTTTTTTTTTTTTTTTCCTGGTTAGGTTAGCCAAAGTTTATCTATTTTATTGATTTTTTCAAAAAAACAACTTTTGTTGATCTGTTGTATAATTCTTTTGTTTTCCATTTCATTTAATTGTGCTCTAAATTTGGTTATTTCTTTTCTTCTGCTGGGTTTGGGGTTGAAATGTTCTACCTTCTTCAGTTGCTTGAGATGTCCCATTAAGTTATTAACTTCCTCTCTTTCCGTTCTCTTGAGGTAGGCTTGCAGTACTATAAATTTCCCACTTAGGACAGCCTTTGCAGTATCCCTGAGGTTCTGATAACTCGTGTCTTCATTGTTGTTTTGTTCCAAAAATTTTGTGATTTCCTTTTTAATCTCGTCTACAACCCATCTCTCCTTCAGCATAAGTTTATTTACCATATATACTTGAGTATAAGCCGATTTTTTTTGGCTCAAAATTTGTGCTGAGTTCGGGTTTTTTTGGCACAAACTTTGTGCCAAAAAAACTCGGCTTATACTCGAGTATATACGGTAGTTTCCATGTTTTTGTATGTGTGTGCAGATTTCTGTTGTTATTGAGTTCAACTTTTATTACATGATGTTCTGAGAAGATGCAATAAATTCTATTTTTTTTTTTTTTTTAATTTGCTGAGGTTAAACTTGTGGCCCAGAATGTGGTCTATTTTGGAGTATGTTCCGTGGGCTGATTAGAAGAATGTGTATTCAGTTTTTGGGGGATGAAATGTTCTGTAGATGTCTGTTAAATTCAGATGTTGAAAGGTTAAGTTTAATTCTCAAATTTCTTTGCTTACCTTCTTTCGAGGATCTATCCAGCACTGATAAAGGGGTGTTAAATTCTACAACTACTGTGGAACTGAAGGAAATCAATTTACTCATGACTGTTAAGAGTTTCTCTTATAAATTGAGGTGCATTCTGGTTGGGTGAATAAATATTAATATTTGAAATCTCATCATATTGAGTATTACCTTTAACAAATATGAAGTGTCCATCCTTATTCTTCCTCATTTTGGTTGGTTTAAAGCCTATTGTATGTGCAAATAGGATTGCAACACCTGCTTTTTTCTGCTTTCTATTTGCCTGCATTATAGATGACCATCGCTACACCATGAATCTATATTTGTCTTTTAATGTAAGATGAGATTCTTGTATGCAGAAGATACTGGGCTTGAGTTTTTGTATCCCGTCAGCCAAACTGTGCCTCTTTAGAGGACAATTTAAACAATTCATATTAATTGATAATATTGACAAGCCTTTCGAGATTCCTGTGGACATTTTTAATTCTTTTGTGACTGTGGAAATTGGAATTTTATCAAAATTTTCTGGGTGGGTTTACTTTTGTAATGGAGGATTATACTGGTCTTTATGGAGGATAGGTCTAAGAATATCTTGGAGAGCTGGTTTTGTTATGGCAAATTTCTTCAACATGTGAATATCATCAAATTATTTAATTTCTCCATGATAAATGAAACTCATTTTAGCTGGATACAGGATCCTCAGTTGAAAGTTATTTTGTTTTAGGAGATTAAATTCGATGACCATCTCTTCTAGCTTGAAAGGTTTCAACAGAGAGATCTTCAGTTATTCTAATATTTTTCCCCTGGTAGGTTATGGTTTTCTTTCATCTGGATGCTTTCAGGATTTTCTCCTTCATATTAATTTTAGTGAAATTGATTATGATGTGTCTGGGGGATGTCTTATTTGGGTTGAGTCCTACTGGAGTTCTGAAACTGTCTGCTATCTGAATTTCAGAATCTCTTGGCATTTCTGGAAAGTTCTCTCTCATAATCTCATGAAGAAGAGACTCTGTGTCTTGTGAAGCCACTTCATTGCTTTTGGGGATCATTATAAGACGAATATTGGTTTTCTTTGAATTATCCAAGAACTCTGTGAGAGAGTGATCTGTTTTTGCCCTCCATTTCTCTTCCTCATTGAGAGTATGGGAGAGTTCGAAAGCTTTGTCTTCAATGTTAGAAGTCCTTTCTTCGGCTTGCTCCATTGTGTTACTGAGGGATTCTACTGTGTTTCTCAGATTCTTAAGGGCTGCAACTTCTTGTCTCAATGCATCAAAATCTTTGCTCATTTGTTCTTTGAATTTGTTGAATTCTTGAGACATATTTTGGGTTACTGCTTGAAATTCTAATTCAATCTTATTTGCTATCCAGATTCTGAATTAGATTTCTGACATCTCAGCTATTTGTTTGTGCATGGGATCTTGTGCTGAGTCTGTCCCATTGTTCCTTGGGTTAGTTGATCTACTCTGATTATTGATATTTCCAGAGTATTTTCATTAATTTTGCCTCATGATTGTTTTTCATCGTTGCCTCAGGGTGTCCTCAGAGTTGGGGAGTTGTATCTCCAAGATTAGATCCCAGTGGGATCCCTCTATTGTTGCTGGATCTTTGTATGGAGTGACCCTGTGTAGCTCCTCTGGGGCTGTCCCAGCCAGGGAGTTATGTTTGTGGGAGCAGCTCCAGAGTATTGCACACCCGAATCCAGCAATGGGGTGGGAGGTGTTGCACATGATTTTGGGAGTGCCTGACACCTGGTTACTTTTGCACAGAGAGGGCAAGGCTCCAGAAGTCTCTGACCAGGGGAATGGCTCTGCGCAGAGGCAGGGAGGGCTCCAGAGGGTGTGCAGCTTCCAGAGTCCCTGCACAGACTAGCAGGCCAGTGTGGAGGCATGGAGCATATGGGATGAATGATGCGTGGTTGCGTGGCTCCTGGAGGGCTGATAAGTGCAGGTTGTGACTCATGGGTCACGGTACCGCGCATACTGAGGTCTGCCTGGCTGCAGCTCACTAGACATCACTCCTATGCATGTCTGGGCTGCTGTGGGTCACAGATCGTGGGTCACTAGTTAAAGAACTGCTTACATGAAGGTCAAGGCAAGCACAGGTTGCAGGGCTGCAGGTGGGGATCCTGGTCAGGGTGCTTGGTGTGGTCCCCAGAGTCTCTTGCTGGGGGGGTGGGGTGCTTGGTCCAGCAGACAGGGTGGTGGCGCACTGCTCAAGAACCTCCTTCCTCAGTCTCAGCAGGTTTTAGGCTTCTGGTTTATCAGGTAAGGGAGGAAGGGTGTACTGGAATTTCAGAATGGCAGGGAAGACCTTAGTTGGATCTTTCTGCCTAGCAATAGTGTTCAGAGTTGCGGCAAGATCCCTATGAGGAAGTAGTCCCCACTTCTCACAGCATCACCCACGGGGTGAGGCAAGAGGTCCACAGTTCACTGCTTTTCTGTAGAAAACCTGCTGGAGCAAATGAAGAGAGTAAAGGAAGGAGACATAAAAACAATAGTTTTCTTGGAGGAGGGGACAAACACTCCTTCTTCCCGATAAATTTTATACCTTGAGCTTGGTTTCTTGGAGTTGCAGCTTGCCTTAGTACAGGTGACTTGCAGTTATCATCTCTCTCTCAGCTGGGCTCACTGTCTTCATCTTAGTTGGACTGTTTCTGGACATTATCTTTCCTTTTGGACAGGAGCCTCCCTCGGAAGCTGTGCTCAGTCAGCCATGTTGCCCTTCCCCCGTCTTAGAGTACTCTTGATCGCTTTCCCTTGCCTGATGGTGATGGCTAATGTCCAATAGCAGCGGAGACAATGGGCAACCTTGCCTGTTTCCTGATTTGAGTGGAAATGATTTTAATTTTACTCCATTCAATAAAATATTGGCCTTGTGTGGGTTTGCTGTAGATGGCCTCTATCAGATTGAGAAACATCCCTCCTAAACCTATTTTCTAAAATTTTCTGCTCAGGAAAGGATACTAAATATTATCAAAAGTATTTTCTGCATCAAATGAGAAAATAATATGGTCTTTGTTTTGTTTATGCTGTGTTTCATATTTATAGATTTAAAAGTTTGGTTGAACAAAACTTGAGACACTGGGATCAAACCAACTTGGTCATGGTGTATAATTTGTTTGGTGTGTTGATATATCTGAAACAGATCTCCTGAACAGACAAATTACAAATTTCAAGCAATTATATCAAATAAACAATAAAAAATTTCCCAAGAAAATAATGCCCTGGTCTGGATGGCTACACACCATAATTCTATCAAAGGTTCAAAGAAAAGCTTGTTCTTATACTGCTGAAATTATTCCAAGAAATTGAGGAGAAAGGAATCTTCCCCAACACGTTCCATGAAGCAAACATCACCCTGATACTAAAACCAGGTAAAGACCTAACTAAAAAGGAGACCATTACAACAATATCAATAAAGAATATAGATGCACAAATTTTTAACAAAATTCTAACCAATAGATTACTACTTATCATCTAAAAAGTCATACCTCATGATCAACAAGGTTTTATCCCAGGGACACAAGGCTTGATTATTATATGTAAATTAATAAATGTTATTCATGATATTAACAGATACATGATCCTGTATGATCCTCTCAATAGATATAGAAAAAGGCATTTGATTAACTCTAGCATCCTTTTCTAATTAGAACATGGAAGAGTTTAGGTATAGGTGGCACGTTTCTTAAACTGACTGAAGCTATGTATGAAAAACCCACAGCTAATAATTTTAGAGAATGCAGTTAAACTGAAAGATTTTTCACTTAGAACTGGAACCAGACAAAGTAGTCCTCTGTCACTATTACTATTAAACATCTTGCTGGAAATTCTAGCCAGTACTATTAGGCAAGAGAAGAAATAAAGCGCATTCAAATGGGAGCAGAGGTGGTCAAATTCTTCCTCTTTGCTGATGATATAATCTTATACGTAGAGAAACCCAAATACTCAACCGCAAGTCTCTTGGACATCATCAAAAATATAGTTCTGTTTGGGGACATAAAAAATCAGTGTCCACAAGTCAGCTGCCTTTGTATAGGTCAGTAACAGCCAAGATGAGAGGCTAATTAAGGACACAATTCTCTTAACCATAGCCTCAAAGAAAATGTCATACCTAGGAATATACCTCAGAAAAGAAGAGAAAGTTATGAAACCCTAAGAAAGGAAATAGTAAAGGAACTTAAGAAATGGAAGAACATACCATGCTGATGGCTGGGAAGAATCAACGTTGTTAAAATGTCTATACTTCTCAGAGCAATCTACCTATTCAAGGTCATCCCTATTAAAATACCAATACCCTATTTTAAAACTTAGAAGAATGAAGTTCTTTCACAATATTTCCTAAGGATTTCTTGAATTTCTGAGGTGTCTGTTGTTATTTCATTGATCATTTCCGGTTGATGATATCAGGGATTTTACTCTTCTTCTTGTGCTTAGGTCAGCCAAAGGTATTTCAATTTTGTTAACCTTTTTTAAGAATCAACTTTTTGATTCATTGATATTTTGAACAATTCTTTTGTTTTCAATTTTATTGAATGGTGCTCTAATCTTGGTTACTTTTTTTTTTTCTTCTGCTGATTTTAGAGTTGGAATGTTCTTCCTTTTTCATTTGCTTGAGATGTCCAATTAAGTTGTTGATTTTCTGTCTTTAAATTCCTTTGAGAAAGGTTTGCAATGCTATAAATTTCTGTCTTAGAACTGCCTTTGTAGAATCCCATACTATCTGATAATTCGTGTCTTCATTGTCATTTTATTCCAAAATCTAGTAATTTCCTTCTTAATCTCATCTATGAACTAGATATCATTCAGAATAATTTTAATTAGTTTCCATGTCTTTGTATGAGTATGCAGATAACTGTTATTGGTGAGTTAAACTTTTATTCCATGAGGATACAACAATATACAAGGAATAAATTCTATATGTCTAAAATTGCTGACTTTAGACTTGTGATGTAAGATGTGATCAATTTTTGAGAATGTTCCATGGGCTGATGAGAAGAATGTGTATACAGTTTTCTAGGATGAAGCATTCTGTAGATGTCTGTGAAATTCAATATTTGTATGGTGAAGTGTGAGTCCAAAATTTTGTTTCTTAGTTTGTTATTTGAAGATCTTTCCTATACTGACAAAGGGGTGTTAAAAATCTCCAACTATTATGGTGCTGGAAGATACCAAATTGCTCAAGTCTGTTAGGGTCTACTTTATAAATTGAGGAGCATTCTTGTTGGGCACAGAAAAGTTCACAATTGACATCTCATCATGTTGACGGTTGCCCTTAGCAAATATGAAGTGACCATCCTTGTCTTCCATTACTCTTGTTGGTTTAAAGCACAGTGTGTCTGCAAATAAAATTTTCACCTCTTATTTCCATTGGCCTGGATTACAGATGTCCCCTGAACATAAGGTGGATTCTTGTATGCAGAAAATATGTAGCCTGAATTTTTGTATCCAGTCAGCCAGCTAGTGACTCTTGACAGGACAGTTTAAGCCATTCACATTAGTTGAGGGTATTAATAAACCTGGTAGTATTTTGGGCATCACATTTTTCCAAAGCCAAGTGGACATTTTGAATTTTTCATCACTGTGGAAATTGTGTTTTGGTCAAAAATTTCAGAATGAGTTTACTGTGGTGGTACAGCATTGTGCTCATCATTATGGAGGATGGGTCTGAGGATTTTCTGAAGTGCTGATCTGGTTATGACAAATTTCTTTAAGTATTTAACTTCTCCATCATAAGTGAAGCTCCATTTAGCTAGATACAGAATCCTGGGATGAAAATTGTTTTGTTTTAGGAGATTGAAGGTTGATGACCATTCTCTTCTGGCTTGAAAAGTTTCAGCAGAATGATCTGCTTTCATTCTACTATTCTTCCCCATGTAGGATATGATTTTCTTATGTATGGCTGTGCTGGGAGCCGAAAACCTAAGAATAAGCTTATCAGGAATATTCACAGCCGGTTTAACAGGAATAGTCACAACTGGAAAGCATTTAAGGGCGAGTAGGGCATTGTTACCCTTGGCTCCAGGAACTTGGTTCCAGACATTAACATCACACCTGTTATCAGAAAACCCCCACCCTAAACTCACCCGTAGGCCTATTCCCCTCTGCCTGTATTTATATGGCTTTTGAAAAATAAAGTTTGGGGAGTTTGATCAGAATCCTGTCTTGCTCCCCATTCTTCGTGCCTCTTGTTCCCTTGTTCCACTCTCTCCCTTCATACCCTAGGTCCCTGCTGAACTAGCCCCGCAGGCCGGGGCAACTGGCACCCAGATGTGGGGCCATTTAGGTTTGGAGTCCGAGGGAGCATTGCTTCGGAAAGGCTGGCACCTTGGATCGCCGCTTGAAGGGAAGAGCGAGATAGATCTGCACCGTGATTGCCACTTTCATGAAGAAGTGAGTGAAGATCCGCATTGTGATCTCCACAGAGTTACCCATCTGTGAGTCAGATCTGATTTGGTAAGTGAAGCAACGCAATCATGGGACAAGCATTGAATAAACATGATTTATTCTTACAGGGGCTTAACGAGTCCCTCAAGACA
>CAUYPK010084089.1:0-33404 GCA_963574355.1 Loris lydekkerianus
TTGATTCTGGCTAAGTCTTGGTAGATGGCGTGCTTCCAAGTATTGGTCAATTTCCTTCAAATTTTCATATTTCTGAGAATAGAGTTTCTTGTAATATTTATTAAGGATTTTTTGAATTTCTGAGGAGTCTGTTGTTATTTCGTTGGAAGGTAATAATATTCTTATACATCTTTCATGAAAATTTTTATATTAAGTTAGGTTTACCTATTCTGTTTAGGAAATTCGAAATAATTGGCTAAACACTATGAATTTGGAAACCATGTAGATCTTGCTATCTTCCAAAAATAGGTTATATAAATTCACATAGCTGTGAAAAATTTTTGCCCAGTATAGTCAATGCTTTTTAACATTGATAATCATTTTTCAATGTCTTTTTAATTTGGTAAGCTAAAACTGTGAGCCTGATTTTATTTTGCAGTTCTTTATTCTTGCTAAAGTAAAATGTTTACTTTTTTTCAAATGTCTATTTTTGTTCATGACTGCTGTGGCACCCCATCACTGTGTGAATAAAAATAGCCAGGACACAGATTGAAGGTACATGCTTGCAAGAGGTGGGCTTCTGATCTGTTCTCCAAGAGCCCTGAGAAACCTCTTACTTGGCCTTTTATTGAAGCCCCAAACCACAGAAGTGGGGGCCCACGTGCTAAGATCATATGTTTAATGGTTGCTAAGTGCTTTCTGCTGCTCTCAACTCCCATCCTGTGGCCCTAGGAATGTTACAAAGTATAATACTTGCTTTGCTAAAGAGCTACTGACCTTATCTCATTAATGTATGCAGCTGCTGAAGGGCTTGTCTCTGGGCTGCAAAACATCTCCATGCCTGCTAGGAGATTGTCTCGCTCCCATTGCTTTCAAGAGTGGGTGGCTGCTTCTACCAGCCTGGTGTTTGGTCTCCTACATATTTTCTACAGTCTTTCTTCTTTTATGAATTACCTATCCATTCTACTTGTTGATTTATTGGCATTTTGTTATTTTTAAAGTATTTTAAGGATTTCTTCTAAACACTCATTTTTGTTCCAATTTTTAAATTATTTTTATCTTTGTTTTACTTTTTCCCCATTACTTTTGTCACTTTGTATTTAAGTTGTTCATCTGAGGCATTTCACATCATTTCTTCTAGTCTGTCTATGGATTGTTATTTTACAATTAATTATTTACCTTAAAATTTGTTTTGCCGTTTTAATGAGATTCTGCACTGATTTTTCAAAATTACTTAATATTCATTTGTTTTAGTAACACTAATGTCCTTTGGCCTACCCCTTTCTTCCTTGATAACAAGACACCAGCTTTCTATTCATTCAAAGTCTGAGTTGTACAGAGTTCTTAGGTCCTCATGATGCTAATCTTTCAGGTTTACCAGCCAGTCTTCAAGGAAAAGAGCTTCTAAATGAATTGCTTAAAGCTCTCACAAAACAATACTTTCATTTTTATCACACAAGTTCTCCTTCACAGGAAATGTGAACAACCTCTGGGAAGCTGGATGGTGCCAGAACAGATTTTCGGTGGTTGTTACTGTGTTTGTGGATTTTAAATTTCACAGCCAGGTCTTGTTTCTTAGTCCTTTACTTTTCTCAAATAGTGATTTATTTCATGATGTTTTTCTTTTCCCCATCAGCTTTTTATTGGTCATTATACATGTGTCTACTTGTGAACCTGGTTTCATATATGGGGCTGAAGTCAAATTCTTTCTAACTAGTTTTGTGAGCCTGTGAAAATTAGGAGATCTAGTTAATTGTAGGGACTAGAGGACATATCTTACTATATCAATCAGATTATTTGTAACAGTTTCAGCTCAAATCCTGCCAGAACACCTAATAAATACCAGACCCCAATAGTAGATTTCAAACTTTCAATTTATTCTGAAAAGAGTCTTTTCAATATGTATATTTATCTATTTATGTAATTAATACAATACACAGTAAGGGTTAAAATCTTGGTCTCTGGAATGAGAAAGATTTAGGTTTCAAACCTAGCTTTGTCACTTACTAATTTGTGACTCTGGGCTAGATACTTAATTTCATCAGAGCTATGTAATAACTTCTCTATAAGCCATGTTACGGGTTAAAGGGAGATGATTCTTTTAAGTTCTTAGTGTGGACCTTGTGCATAATAAAGATGCAACAGTTTTTAGTAATATTTTTTAACCCGGCAACATAAATGCATACATGAATAATGCAGTATAACACTTTGAGTAACTTAAAATGGGAGATTGGGCAGTGGAAATGTATGTTGTCAAATCAAATATTTATTTATGAAACAACAAAAAGCATTGAAATCATGTCCAGTTACTTAAGCCTATAAATATACCCCACAAATAGCAATTTGTTATATTTAGGAAAAGTAACTTTATTTATATAATAATCCTACCAAAGAGGTAATAATTTCCCCACTTAACAGATGAGAAAATTGATGCTGATAGAACTTAATTTGCTGATGTTTACTCAGCTAAGAAATAGTTAAATGAGGGGTTAAATCTAATTTTTATCATATCTCTTTTACCAACCTAGCGCTAAGTTTTGAGTAGTAACTATTGGAGAAATAAAAACTACAATGTCTATAATTTTTATTTGAAAGGATTTTAAGTAAATTGAGTGCAAATCATAACAACATCTTCTCATGTAAGAAGCTAGACTCTAGAACAAAAATACTGTAGTTGAGAAACATATAATTTGAACAATGGTCTACTTAAAATCATATGAAATACTCATAATTTAAGCAGTAGGTTACCTGATGATCCTATAAAACACAGCATTATTTCAATTGGGCAGTGCATCTAACATCCAAAGTGAGAGTGGAAAATGGTATTATCTCTTATTTCGGAGATAAGAGAGGTCACTCTTACTCATTTGCTCTGTCAGTCTTTTGCTGATCCATGCCTTAACTACTGGAAATGCTTGTTTCCTAGCCCAGGGGCCAATAGGGTAGGAATCAGAACAGGAATTTGACTGATGTGGGACATTAGTGGTCTTGAATGGGAGAGAACTGGAATTCCTTAGAAGAAATAGCAGATCCCCTTCCTCAGTTGTGGTAAATGGAGACTTTAGTGATCTCAACAGTCATTGCAAACTTCTCTTTTCCTCCCTGTCATATACACACCAATTAACAATTTCATATACTCTATTTTCCAGTATACCTTCTACCTACGATATCCATGAAGTCCAGTGTGGACCAATGAGATGTAAAAGGAAATCTGCTGGAAGGATTCTGTGAAGGACTTGCCTCCTCCTCGATAAAGAAGGAACACATGCAGGGAAAACTTTCTTTTACCACCCAGGTCTTTTCTTGCTTCTTGTCTTTGAGTGTGATCATATGAGAATATGGTCATGCATGAACAAGATGCTTGCAGCTTTTAAAGAGGCATTTTGTGACCATCAGTGGAAAATCAGTGGAATATGAGAAACTTCAACAAAGCACCCTGGCTCTGTTGAACTACTGATCCCCTCGATCATTTCTTGTGGGAGATAACAACTGCCTTTATTATGTAAGAAAGTGCTACTATTGAAGAAAAACATTGTTTTACAGATGTGTAGCATTTGTTGTTTTACAAATGTACAGTGTTTGTAAAAGTAGCATATGTAATGTCCTAGCCCTTCACCTTCACCCACCACTCACTCACCGATTCACCCAGAGTGACTTCTGTTCCTGCAAGTTCCATCCATGGTAAGTGCCCTATATGAGTACACCATTTTATCTTTTATACCACATTTTTACTGTACTTTTTCTGTTTTGATATATTTTGATACACAAATACTATCATGTAACTAGTTCCTACAATACTCAGTACAGTACCATATTGTACAGGTTTGTAGCCTAGGACCAAAAGATGATCTTATGTAGCCAAGGTATGTCATCTAGGTGTGCATAAGCAAGTTCTATGATGTTCACATAAAGATGAAATTGCCTAACCACACATTTCTTAGAAGATATTCCTGCTATTAGGTGCTGCATGAATGCATATACAAAATTGGGTCTCAAAAAAATTGGGTCTTCATGTCTTAATTTTCTCTTTCATATTTTAGTGATTTTGTATTTTTTATCCCTAAAAAGGGATAAAATAATAAACTTTAATCTTTATAGCTGTTTGAGTTTCACAGTAAAATTGAGCAGAAAGTACAAAGAGCTTCTATGTATACCCTGCCCTCACATAGTCACAACTTTGCCTATTATCAACATGTCACATTCCAGAATACTTTTACTAAAAATAACCAATAAACCTACATTGACACATTGTTATCACCAAAAGTGCATAGTTTGCATTAGGGTTCCCTCTGTACATTATGCAGGTTTTGACAAAGACAGGCCATGCATCCACCACTTTTTAGTATCAAATAGAACAGTTTCACTTCTGTAATAATCTTCTGTGCTCTGTCTATTTATCCTCTCCTCCCCACTAACCCTGGAAACCACTAATCTTTTTTACTGTCTCTTTATTTTTGCCTTTTCCAAAATGTCATGTTTTTGTGATCGTACAGTATGTAGAATTTTCATATAGAGTTCTTTCACTGAGTAATTAATTTCCTTCTTATCTTGTTATGACTTAATTTTTTTTTAGTGCTGAATTATGTTTTATTGCCTGGATGTACTACCTATTATTTATTGACTTATCCACTGAAAAACATCTTGGTTTCTTCTAAGTTTTAGTAATTATTAATAAAGCTGCTATAAGCATTTATGTGCAAGTTTTTATGTTAACATACATTTTCAGTTCATTTGGGCAAATACTAAGTTTGATTGTGAGATTATATATTAAGAGTATATTTAGTTTTACATATAAGAAACTGTCTTCAAAGTGGCTGTACCATTTTGCATTCAATATGGGCAGTAAATGAGAGTTTCTGTTACTCCATGTCCCTGCCAATATTTACTGTCGTCAGTGTTTTGGATTTTGGTTATCCTAACAGGCAAGCATTTGTATCTAGGTGTTGTTTTAAATCGCAATTTCCTAATGACATATGATGTTGAACATCTTTTCATATGCTTACTTGCAATCTCTGTATCTTCTTTAATGGGGTGTCTGTTTAGGCCTCTGGCCAATTTGTTAATCTGGTCGATTCTTATTGCTGAGTATTAAGAGTTCTTTGTATATATTTGATAACAGCCCATGATCAGTTGTGTTATCTTTTCCAATACTTTGGCTTCTCTTCTCATTTTTCTTCATATTGTCTTTCACAAAAGTTTTTTTCTTTTAATTGTAATGAATTCCATCTTATCAATTATTTTTTTCATGGATCATGTCTTCGTATTACATCATAAAAGTTATCACCATACCTGGGGTCACTGAGGTTTTATCCTTTATTATCTTCTAGGAGTTTTATACTTTGAGTTTTGCATTTAGGTCTATGATCCATTTTGAATTAATTTTTGTGAACAGTGTAAGATCTATGACTTATTATTCCAGATAGATGTCTAGTTCTTCCAAAATAATTTTTGGAAGAAAACTATCTTTATTCCAAAGTAATACCTTGTCAAAGATCAGTTGACTATATTTATGTGTGTTTATTTACGAGTTTCCTGTTGCACTGATCAATTTGTCTATTTTTTATACCAATACCATATTGTTTTGATGAATAGTTTTATAGTAGGTCTTCAAGTATGGTAGTATCAGTTTTCTGACTTTGTTTTCCTTCAATATTGAGTTGGCTATTCTGGGTATTTTGTCTCTTTATATAATCTTCAGAATTAGTTTGTTGTGACAAATGAACAACAAATACACACACACAAATGATCATTACCTATAATCATCAGCAAAATGAAAATCAAAACCTTTCTGAGATACCACCTACCCTCAGTGAGAATGCCCACATCACAATATTCCAAAGCGGAAAACTCTGGCCTGGATATGGAGAAAACAGAGTACCTTTATACTGCTGGTGGGATTACAAACTAATACAGTCTCCATGGAAAGATTATGGAGAATCCTTAAAGGGCTAAATAAATCTTCTAATTGATTCTACAACCCCATTACTAGGTATCTACCCAGAAGAAAAAATATAATTTTATCATAAACATTTGTACTAGAATGTTTATTGCAGCTCAGTTCACAACTGTGAAGACCTGAAAGCAACACAAGTGCCCATCAACCCATGATGGATTAATAAACTGTGGTATATGTACACCATGGAATACTATTCAGCCATGAAAGAGATGGAGCCTTCACATCTATTGTATTTATTTGTGTGGATAGAGGTAAAACACATTCTTCTTAGTGAAGTATCACAAGAATGAAAAAGCAAGTATCTAATGTACTCAGCACTAATATGAAACCAATAGAAAAACAGCTACCCAAATATGAGAAAAACACAAGTATATTGCAGTGAGGGAAGAGAAGGAGAAAAAAAAAAGGAGAAAGGGGAGAAGGGAGAGGAATGGTAAGCTCTCATCTAATGGGCACAAGGTAAGGGTATACCGCACACTCCCTGGATGAAGGGCTTAGCTATAACTTGAACTTTACCTTAGAAATCCAAACAATGTAACCTAAATAATGTAACCTCAGATAATCTAAAATTTTAAAAAAGAAAGAATTAGTTGTTACCTACAGAATAATTTTCTGGGATTTTGATTATGATTGCATTGAATCTACAGGTCAAATTGGAAATAACTGACTTCTGGATGATATTGTGTCTTCCAGTTTATGATCATGGATTATCACTTCATTAATTCGTTTTTTGATTTCTTTAAACAGAGGTTTGTAGTTTTTATCCCTTAGATCTTGTACATATTTTTAGGTTTATGATTAAATATTTTACTTTTTGTCTATGCTAATATAAATGATACAGTTTTAAATTTCAAATTCCACTTGCTTATTGCTGGTATATAGGGAAGTGATTTACATTTATGTATAAATCTTGTATCTCACAGCAATGCTATAATAGTTTATTAGATTCAGAAGTTGTTTTTTGTTTTGTTGTTGTTGTTGTTGTTGGTTCTTTTGGGATTTCTAGGTAGATGATCATGACATCTATGAACAAAGCTTTATTTCTTCCATCCCTGCCTGTGTATATTTCATTTTCTTTTCTTGTTACGCTAGCTGGACCATCCAGTACAATGTTGAAAAGCCATGGTGAGATGGACCCTCCTTCCCTTGTTCCTGGTTTTAGTGAGAAAACTTATCTTCCAGTTTCTAATCATTATGTGTGATATAAGCTATATTTTTAAAAACTATTCTTAATCAAGTTGAGAAAATTTCCCCTCTATTCCTAACTTTCAGAGAAATGTTTTTTTTATCTTGAATGGACATTGAATTTTGTTAAATGTTTTTTGGGGATCTATTGATATAAGCATGTAATTTTCTTTCTTTAATCTGCTAATATGGTAGATTAATTATAAAATGGTAAACTACTATTACATACCTAGAATAAATCCCACTTGGTTGTCATCTATAATTTTTTTTTTCTTACTAAATATAATGTCTTCTGTTTGATTTTAGTATTGGGGTAATGTTGGAGTCATAGAATGAATTGATAAGTATTCCCTCTGCTTTGATCTTCTGAAAGAGATTGTAGAGAATTGGCATCATTTCTTCCTTAAATATTGTCAAAAAACATATCTATCTCTGGTGTTTTCTATTTAAAAAACTATGATTTATTTATTCAATCCTTTTAATAGATAAAGGACTTAATAACTTAAAGTATATATAAGACCATTTATGTTGTCTATTTTTTGTGTGTGAATTTTGGCAAATTGTGTCTTTCAATGAATTGGTCTATTTCATTCAGGTTATCTCTTTTGTAGGTATAGAGCTGTTCATAATATTTCTTTATTGTCCTCTTAATGCCTATGGGATCTATAGTGATGTCTGCTCTTTCATTTCTATTATTTGTAATTTACATCTTTTACCTTTTTTTCTTTGCTTGGCTAGAAGCATATTGATTTTACTGATTTTCAAATTCTGATTTTTGGATTATATATAAAATTTAGGGTTCCTAAAAAGTAATAGAACAAAATACATATGGGAAATTATCAATCAAGACAACTTTCCATTTGTATGAAATGTTTGCATTTGTGTACTAAAGGGTTGCATTGAACTTCATAAAAAAAATTCATGGGCTCTAAGCCATTGCATTTGGTGGGGGAGGAGGAGAGAAGTCAGTTGGAATCAGTCATTATACAGCAATATGTTCTAGTAGAAGAATGTAGAATAACACTTTTAAGAATATCAAGGAAAGAAAATATGAGCCAAGGACTATTAGGAATTTTCAAGAAATCAATCACTTTCTGAGTAACCTAAAATAATTAGATGCAAAACAAATGTGAATGTTCTGGAAAAGCTTCAGCATAAATTCTGGTAGATTTCATTGCATGTACTTCATAGTAGAGAGTAAGGTTTATATAAGGATAAGGGAACAATCATATGTTTAGTGATTTATACTTTAGTAAACATTATATACTTGACTTTTATTTTATCTTTTAAAATAATTTTGAAATCAAGGAAGTAAAAGATTACTTTTCAATTTAACAAATGAATGTATATAATAATCAGGGTTAAATGATTTTTCTAAGTTTATCTAACTGGAAAGTGGTTAAACTGAGGCTTGAACTCAAATATTCTGTTTCGCAAGTAAGTATATAAAGATGGAAATGAGAAGAAATAATAGTTTCAAGGATGATGAGTGAATCATTTGGAAAGTAAGGCAGGGCTGCTTAGTTGAGTTGTAGGAAATTATTTTCAAAAAGTAGGTTGGACCCTACTTCAGTTTTAGGTTGAAGAGCTTTGACTACTAGAGAAAGTCTGGAACTATCTAAGCAAAGAAATGACATGATTATAGGGATATTTGAAGAAGTTAATTCTAAATTTATCTTGAGGAAATAAATAAAAAGGGGCACTAGAAGCAAGAATTCATGTCAGCATTATTTTATCATTGTCTCTAATGGGGCTAATTTCTAAATTTAAAAGTAGCAGTAAAAAAAAAGGTAGAAACAAATGTCGGGGACATTACAGTTCACTTCAACATGAACTTGTTAAATTTCTACCAAACTAATTCTCAACTGTTTATCAGGGAATCTACGAACATAAAGAATAAGAAAGCCTCAAGAAATGACCTAGATTGATTCTGATAAATAGCCAAGTTTGGACACCCATGAACTTTATATTATGGCAGAAATAAGCAATACATTTGATGACTGGTTGAACACAACAGTAAGGAGCATGCAGAATCAAGACAATTCCAAATGTTTACGTCCAGGAGAACTAATTCTGGGACAATGAGAATATCTTTGTCATTATTTTTATTATCAAAATAATCTACCAATGCTTAATAATTACAGTTGCTTTAAAATTCAGTAAAATTCCCCTGCTGAAAAATAATGCCTCATTTTTCAAAAGTTTATAATGGATATGCTTAAAAACACATTAGTTTATGTAAACCCAAGAAGATTATACATGGAAATATAAGAGATATGGAAGAGTAATTAAAAAGGATTCGTATAAATCTACTTCTATTTCCAGAAAAAAAGAAAAAATGTAGAATATACAATATTTGAAGAAGTGATGGTAATGAAATTTTTTAGGATTAAGGAAAGACAAGAAGTGTTGCACTCCCTGCTAATACCTGTGAGGCAATGAGTTAATTTATTCCATTTTTCCATTCTTACATCTTCTCATTATTGAATGTTAAGTATTTTTACTTTGTCAAAGCACCTAACATTGGCATACGAATAGACTTAGTCTCAATATTTGAAGAGAAAATGAAATCAAGTATATAAATGTGGATTTTGAATATAAAGCACTACACTTACACTCATTCCCTTATTTTTATTTTAACCTTATTTTTTAGTGCCTCTCTCATTTCAGGCATAGTTGGGTTTTAGATAGAGGAAAACAGACACTCTATGTTCAGCCCATAGATTTTTTTTGTTACTGCCAGTTATTAGACCCCTTGTTCACTAATAGGTATACAATCTTCAGCTATTGAAAACTGATGACTAGTTTCTAGAACCAATTTTAGTTTGTAATCATAGTTCTGTTTTCTTATTATATTTTATCTTATCCTCTCATTCAAAAAATAAATGACATCTAACAAGTATTAAATACTTGATGGCTTCATTGATTTTCTCCTGGACAGTTTCCATTAGATCTTCCAATAAAAAGTGGTAGAATATATGTCATGGTTCCAACTGCAGGTGGCACCGACTGACTTAATTTATCAGTTCCATTCTTGGTTGTTCTTTCTTAATCTGGAAGAGAACAGAATACTACACGTCACAGAGCACGCTGAAGGAAACACTTGATAAATAGTTCCTTTGAGAGAGCAGTTTCCTGTGGGAAACGATTTTCTCTTTTTATCTGTTCTGCATCCAGGAGTCCAGCTAAGGCCACACGTATTTAGTTTTTTTAGTTTTTTAGTATTTATTTGATATATCTTAATGTCTAGCATGGCGATGTGGACGTGTAAACATCTGATGAATGCTGTATCATGACGGCTGTGGTGATTGTTACTAAAGTGATTATGTAACCTATGTGAAGGTTTTGATGCTGTGACTTCATGATAAGGTATTTTGTTTATTGATTTCTCTTTTAATAGAGGTGTTGAATAAACTACATTTGTTTAAATATTCAGAGAATTTATGGAATGAAACCATAGAGGTCACACAGTTTATATCCATCATTTTACACAAGGAGAATAAAGAACAGTGCGGTTTGATTTCTATGTGGAGCACATAGTTAGTTCCAGATTTGGAACTGAAAGATGGGTCTTCTGATCTGAAACAGAGTGATATTTCCACTATATTAAAAGTAGAAGTTGCTTTTGCTATTACAGAATGGTAATTTATAGTTCTTTATGTAAAATTGTGTTTTAGCAGTATGCTTTAGAATTCACAGTAGAATACAAAGAACAGAGAAGTGCAAGTAACTTGATGTTTTTCTTCCCAGTTTAGAGATTTTGACAGAGTAGGTGGGCCCATCTGCTCTGATAAAAAGTTACCAGGCATTATTGAATAGTAATAAAATCCAGAGCTAAGAGAATACAACCTAATTAATGCTCAGTGGGTAGCCAGTTTTAACCTCAGCTGACAAAGAAACCTGACAGGATGTAAGTGAAGACAACTTCAGGGTGTGTGTTAATATTGGCTTTGGGGAATTTTTTTTAAAAAAGAAACTTGCCTTTCTGCAGAGATAGCTGGTGTTGAAATCCAATCTCCTTTATAGTGACCCTGATATCAGTTTCTGTTGGGGCTCAGGAAAAGGACTGGGGATTTCAAAGTACACAATATGTGTATTCTGACATTAATGATTTTCATCATTTGAGGTAAGGGGATGCAGGGTAAGATGAAAATCCTATGCTTCCCAAAGCAGGCCTGATGCAAAATGCAGCTACCACAACAAACCTCAGTAGACATGTCTTCATTTGGTTAATTTTGTAGCCAAATGTTTTCTTTCATAATTCTGGAAGTCAACCAACTCTCTGTCCCCTCACTATGTTTCAATGCTGAATAAATACAATGTTGGACCCGGCCCACTGAAAACGCCTGCCGTCACTCATGCAGGCAAAGCCATGGACACTGAATTGATTTGGTACTCCTTCTGGATAGTGGCAGGGAAATAAATGCAAACGGCGACTTATGATTGTTTCTTCAGGTGACTTGCACATTGGTTGACTTGATTTGTGCTGACGGGACCCTCGTCTGCCTCTCGGCAATCATGGGTCAAGCTATTTTCATGCTTCTCTCTCATTTTCCTTCCTTCTGGGATTGGTTCTGTTCTTGCAGGCTTTTTGTGATAGTCACACCTATTTTTTAAAAAATCCATATTAACTTTTTGATTACTGTGGGTCCATTTTAAGTATAGTGCAGTCATATTTAATTATTTTACAGAAGAAAATACCTTTATGGAAAGCCTTCTCTTTCCCCACGATATTTGCCAAGCTGAATCATTAGCTGTTCTCCACAGGTGTCATGCCCCTTCATCTCCTATTGCTTTCGTGTATGCTGCTGTATTTACCTACAAGGTCCATTCTCTCCTGTGCTTGGCCAATTTCTACTACCCTCCCATACTTACCCATCTCTCCTTCAGGACACCTTCCCATTTTGTCCCGATGCAGTGTCCCTGCCTTGTACATGCAATGCAAATGCTACCTCGGTTCATCATTCTACTCACACTGGGTCGCCATTGCCATTTTATTGCTCTCACACACAACACCAACACTTCACTAGCTAACTCAGATTTCACTGGCTCTTTTTCTCTTTGTATGTACCAAGCATAGGGCCTGAGACAAAATAGGATATAACACACAGTAGCTGAGTAAATGAATGGTCATTTAGAACAAGGCTCGGCTTGTCAATCATTTAATTTTGAACACTATTTTATAGAAAATACTTACATGGCACAGGTAGAAGAAAGTTAGATTTAGAATCAGAAAATCTAACAAACCTAATTTTAATTTACTCCTTTGTAAAATAAAGCTGTACTAAGTGATTTTTATAATAAAAATAATTCTTAGATACAGATTTCATTTTTTTATCTTAAGAGATAGTAAATGACTAGACAGTTTATATGCAATTGGACAACTATATACTGAATCTCTAAAATACACTTGTCAGTGGAGTGCAATGGCTCATGCCTGTAACCCCAGCACTCTTGGAGGCCAAGGCAATCAGATTGCTGAGCTCAGAATTTCAAGACCAGCCTGCACAAGAATGAGACCTCATCTCTCCTAAAAATAGAAAAACTAGCCAGGCATCATGGTGTAGTCCCAGCTACTGTGGGGGCTGAGGCAAGAATATCCTTCCAACCCAGGAGTTTGGGGTTGCTGTGAGCTGTGATGCCATGGCACTCTACCCAGGGTGACAGAGTAAGACTCTGTCTCAAAAAAATAAGTAATTAATTAATTAAAATAAAATAAAATGTGTTTTTCACAATAAACAATGTTTTAACACTTTATAAAAATTATTCAAAGCTAATATATAAATATTCAAAGAAATAAATATTCTAACCTTGACTAACCTAATTTTCCAGAGGCCACAACTGACGTGCCAATGTACAGTGGGTGCCTAAAAAATGTATACATATTTTAAGAAAGGAAAATACTGTATTTAAATTGTAATACTTAAGTCACAGTTGACCTCTGTAATTATAGCAGTTCCTCAAGTATGACTTGTATTCATCTTTTGTTTTTGGTATATACTCAGTATTACAATTTTAATGCCATTTTTTCCTTCCTTAAAACGTGTATACATTTAGGGTGCACCTTCGGTATAAAGAGAAAGAAAACAACTCCTCAAACCATCAGAATAACAGAATTATAAAACTTAATGGGTTCTTAGAGTCACCTGTCTCCTTTGATGTAGAAAAAGTTCAGTTGACATTTGATGGAGTGTAGCCAAATCAATGACTTCAGACTCCTGCCTGGACTTCCGGATTCTCAGTCTGATCCCTTCTCAATGTAATGACTGACCATCAGTGTGACACACTGAGGTTATTAGCTGGGAGTAACAAGACACACATACAGCCAAGAATGCGCAGAAAGAAGAGATGGTGGCGCACATGCAGACTTCAAACTCCAGGTAGATATTCTTGACAAAATTCAGACAGATATTTTAAATGCTACATGAAGTAAATATTTTTCCCACACATCACGTTTTTTCTAATTTAAGAAAAACTCTAATTTTCTACCACGAATTGTCTCTTTCAGAGTTCAGTCTTTGTAGCTTTAAGGAATTTCTTGATTTAGAGCAACCTTATGTGTTTATTTCTAAATTTATTGCCCTAGAGTCACAGACATTTGAAGAGTAAACATTACAAAGTGGGCAAATAAATATTCCCCTCTCTCACTCCTGTGAGCACTGAGATGAGGACACTTGTCCCCATTCTATAGTAGCATCGTTATACTATATTCAGTTAAATACAGGTAACTGTGGAACAACATGGGTTTGAACTGCATGAGTCCACTTACACACAGAATTTTTTCAATAAATATATTGCAAAAATTTTTGAAGATTTACAACCACAAAGCCTAGATATTAATTTGAGGAAAAGGTATGTTATGAATGCAGAAAACATATGTAAACAGTAGTCCATTTTATCACTTACTACCATAACATGTACACAAATTATAAAAAATGAAAATCTAACAAAATTTACCCACAGATTGTACATGACACCATTTGTAGTATCTACACCTAGAAATGTAAACAAGTATAAAAGTGCAGTATTGAATCATAACTGCATAAAATTAAGTATATACCTACCCTAATACTATAATTATTAATATTTCATAGCCATGTCCTGTTGCTATTACTGTTAGCTCACGTGTTGAGAGTATCTGCTTTAAATGCCTTGTGACGCTTAGCATCTCCCCTTGAGAAGTTTGTCTCTTTAGGAAACTGCATACCAAAGTAAAAAGTGGTCTTGCAGGGTTCTCCTGTGTTATTCAATGTGTTTATTGCAGCACTGTAAACCCTGGATAACACCATGGGATCTTACAAAGTACCACTAGAGACGCTGGAAACGCTGCCAGCAAGCAGGGAGATGTCACAACCTTAGAAGACAAAGTGGAAATGCTTTTCACGTACCTTAGGTTGATGTCTGCAGCGTGGATTCATTTCAAGATAAATGCATCCAAACGGAGAAATATTGTGAAAAAAGAAAGAAAATGTGTGATGTCGTAGCTACAACCATGTCAGCAAGAGCAAAATCCTTGTATTTTTTGTGAACTATATCTTCATCTTATATTAAAAATGCAGTTTTATGTAGGTAGAGGATTGCTATAAGACAGACATACTTGTGGATTCTAAAATGACTTGAGAAAAAGCAAAGTCATTATGTGACAACTTAAAGCAAAAGGCAGAGGGAGAATCTATGGAGAATTTAATGCCAGCAAAGAATGGCTTGATAATTTTAGAAAGACGTTTGAGTTGAAAAATGTGAAGATAACAAGAAAAGCCACATCTATCAACCAAGAAACAGTGGATGAGTTCCCAGAAGACATGAAGAAAATCATTGAGAGAAAGGGTCTCTGCCCAAATGGGTTTTTAATGTAAACAGAAGTATTTTGTTTTTTCAGTACTCTATTCTGAAAAAACCAACAAAAGCCACAGAGAATAAGTATTATAAAGAAGAAAAGCCAGTCCTGGGATTTAAGGTAGGAAGGGAGAGATTAACTCTGAGGTTTTGTGCAAATACAATCAGGTAACTGCCCATTATCTAAAAAGCTGCTAAATCTAGAGTCTTGAAGAAAATAAATAGCCACCAGCTGTCAGTTTTCAGTTGTAGGTGTACAGGAAGAAGGCTTGAACAAAGAGAAAGCTTTTTTCTGGATTGGGTCCATCAGTGCTTTGTCCTGCAAGTGAGGAAATACTTTGCCAATTAGGTTTAAGTTCTTTTGATACTGAAAAATGTCTCTGACTACCCAGAACCCCATGTTTTCAACACCAAAGGGATCGAATTTATCTACTTGCCCCCAGACACAAAATTTTCAATTCTGCCTGTAGATCAGGGGATTATAACAATTGTTAGGGCTCATTATACACAGTAGTCTGTGAGAAAAATTGTCAGTGCTCTAGAAGAGAATTCTGATGGAGACAACATCATGAATGTCTGGAAGGATCACGCCACTAAAGACACCAGCCTTGTTATAGAAAAGGCTGTGAAGGCCATTGAGCTTGAAACAATAAATTCCTGCTGTAAAAAAAAAAAAAAAAAAAGGCAGTGTCCTCTGAGAGCTTGTGTCCCTTACCATCCCCAGCTCCTGCCATGTGAACTGGCACTCAGAAAGAAAAGGGGGTTGGGGTGGGAATAGAAAAGAGATATCAAGGAATTGCATTATGACTTCACAGGAGTCACATGATAGCTGATCAAAGAAACTATGAAAGATATCTCAGGTATGGCAAAAACAGTGTGTGTGGGAGTGTGAAGAGTTTCAGGATATGGGTCCTGGAGAAATTCAGGAGCTGCTAGACACCACCACAGGGCGTGATGGAGACGATCCCTGTAGAACCAGTGCCAGATGAGGAGGAAGATGACATGCCCGAAAACAAATTCCCAGTAGACAATATCGTAGAAGGGCTCTGATTATTCAAGACTCTGTTTGACTTCTTTTACACATGGAGCCTCTTATGATATGGGCACCAAATTAAGCAAACAGTGGGAGGAGGATTGGTACTACATAGAAACATTTTTGGAGAAAATGAAAAAGCAGAAGAGCTAGACAGAAATTATGCTGTATTTCCACAAAGTTACACCAACTGTTTCTGCCTCTCCAGCCTCCCCTTCCACCTCTTCTCCCTCTGTCACCCTTAGACAGCAAGACCAGGCCTCCTCTTCCTCAGTGAAGATGATGAGGATAAAGACCTTCATAATGATCCATTTCCACTTAATGAATAATAAATACATTTTCTCTTTTTTATGATTTTCTTAATAACACTTTCTTTTTGCTTTATTGTAAGAATACAGTGTATATAATACATATATGAAATGTGTTAAGCAACTTTATATTAGCAGTAAGGGTTCTGGTTAGGTAGGTTATTACTTGTTAAGGTTTTGAAGATTCAGAAGAATACACAAAATTTTGACCATGGTGGTTGTGTGGGGGTTAGCACCACAGACTCCGGTTTTGTTAATGTACTTTGTCTAATGAAGCCCTTTTTTTTTTTTTTTTTTTTTTTTTTTTGGTGCAGTTTTTGTCCGGGGCTAGGCTTGAACCTGCCACCTCTGGCATATGGGGCCAGTGCCCTACTCCTTTAAGCCACAGGCGCTGACCATTACTGAAGCCTTTTTTCTACTTGATGCTGTGAACCTTTGTCTTTACCTGCTAAGACCACCTCTAATGTATTTAAATGCATGGTTTCTATCTTGAGGCTTCTGCTAGACCCTGTTCCCGACAGCTTCTCATGGTTCACATTCCACATTACCAATGGCAATAGTCTATTTTTCTCCTTTCTTAAGTGTGCTTTTTGAATATTGCCCCTTTTTATTTTACAGTAAAGTGCTGGCTCCACAGTTGGATGTCTGTGGATTTGAAGTTGGCTGCACAACATGTTAGCTACATAACCTTGAGAAAGCTCTTCAATGCCTCAAAACATTTTATTCTGCAACAAAATATATAATAATGTACACCTCCTGCACATGACCATAGGACCAATATAGATTTATATGATACATTTATCAGAGTTCCTGGTGCTTAGTAAGCACTCTGTAAATATTAGATAATGTCATTATTTGAAATAAGTTATTCTGGACAATTTTTTTTTCCATATACTTGTTTCATTTTTGTTTAAGTTGTTAAGTTATTTATACCATCTCTCAATATTGAGAGGGCTGAAAACTTAATCAAACTTTACCCTAAGATTCTTCCAAATTCATTGTTGCTATTGGATCCTTTACTGATAATAACTCTAAGCATGTCAGGTAGATAAAAATCAGTGCATCTGTTTCTGGTCCATATGTCTCAATTTTTCCATCTTTAGGAAGGACTGGGAGCTTGTGTAGCTTACCATCCCCAGCTCTAGCACAAAAACTGGCACTCAGAAAGAAGAAAGAGACCAAGGAATTACATCATAGTATTTCAAAATGTTTTCATTCTGAATTCTAGAAAACATTTTCAAGTGGTGCATGGAAATTATATGTATAAATACACACACAGTATATGTATTTCCCCATATAATCAAAATGTAAAGAAACTGTCTGAAACTATCTAAATATTTTTTATTAAAGTGTATTTTCAATATTTCTTTGAATGAACAGGTTGATTGGAGATTTTTAAAAAGTACATTAAAACAGAAATATTGCCTAATAATATCTTTAGTGTAAATACATTTTATCTAGAATAATTTATTGACTATCTATTCCAGTTGCTGGGAACGTGAAGATAAATATAATGTCTGATTTCCAGTAGATGATGCATAAATTAAGTAGAATGACTTAGAGGTAGATACGTTGTGATACAACATGGCAAGTGCCTGCTTTGATAGAATTATTAGTTAGTCTTCATCCTGAGGATAAAGTAATTAATGTAATGGGAAGCAAAACGGTTGCCCTAACACTAGCTGCTGGTTCTTTTCTGCCAGAATAGAATGCAATCATTTATAAACCTTCAAAAATAAAATGTATTATGTTCTCTGACATCCGAGGTTTTGAAAACCACTAGGAACACCCTTCTACAGAGATCTGTATTTTCTTCTCTAAGTTAGCACTTTGACTTTTAACTCTATCATCTCTCTCCTCCCCAAATTGGGTGGTAAGGGTATAGCCAAGAACAAAGGCAACAGTCGGGGTAAGATAAGATTGTTGGGATACAAGTGGAAGCATTGATATTACCCTTTGGGTACAATGATAGAAATGCAACTCAAACTCACTTAGAAAAGAAAGATGAAGTATCGTTCTTCACAAACCGTATTGGAAGGACTCTGCCACCAGGGGGGGCTACTGCTGCTGGTGGATTTCCTGCTGACAGGATTCTCTCTCCATCTCACCTGTGTACTGGTTCTGTGTCAAGTTCATTACCCTAGAAACACTTCTTCACACAACTGAAATAGTGAAGGCTTACTGGTAGCTCCCAGGCTATCATGATATAGCAAAAGGTTCCTCTGTTAATTTCTTATTAAGAAACTCCATAGACAAATGTTAATTGGACAGAGAACAATAACATGTAACTAGAAGAGTCAGGTCTCAAAGAAGATTCTGGCTCCTGTTGTGGAGGGAGAGGAAGAAGAAAATCATGCAGTGGAGGGAGAGGAAGAAAAAAACACATTTCACAGAAAGAGGAATAAATCCTGGATCAAACAAAGCAGCCTCATGTGTACACTGGCATTCAACAACTGTTCCTTTAGTTCCCATAGCATGCCAAACACTGGACTTGGCCACACAGTCTAGTAGAAGAGAACGATGTGAATTAAATAATCTATGAATGAACACTTTCCAGCTCTGTTCCAGGTTCATCCCACCCTCCGGCAGCTTCCTGAAGCTGCCCACACCCAGTTCTCTCAGTCTGGGATCAGGCAGGGAAACAGCCATTCTAACTATTCCATGAATAAAAGGCTTTATTCAGAAGTCAGACCTTACTCCAATGTTACAAAACTGGAGAGAGAAGGTCAGGGAGTTGATGTGGAGAAGTTGGGGACGCTCAGACTGGAAAGTCAGTGATGCTGGTGAAGACTCTGTCACCTGCAGCAATTCAGGGAATGGTCTTTACGAGCTCTCCGAGAAGCTGCCACTTCTGGTGCCTGCCTACACATGGGGCCACAACCACATTCAGAGAATAAAGGTTCTAACTTCTCTTCTGCTCTCCAAATCTCCTGCAAAATTCTCTCAGTGGGAAATTCTTCCTAGAACATAACAGGGAAGGGAGTCTGGGGAACTCAATTTCCCAGACCTTGGAAGGAGTTGGCTATGATGCCGAGGCGTCTTACCCGGTTTCAGGAATTAGCATGTTGGTCAATATTTTATGAACGACCCACTCCTGCCAGTTCCTGTGCTTACCATTTCACATTTTCTCAGCATTACAACAACCTTAATAGTGGGTAGATGTGGGGTGGAAAGAAGGCAGGAAGGGGAGGGGCTTTTGTTTACAAATAAGAAAACTGAATCTTGTGGGTATTTGACTTCTGGTTTCTCAGCTGTAGGAACAGTGGAGCTGTGTTCAAATACAGACAGCCCAATTTCCGAACTGCACACATTGTTGCTCCCCCATCCCTTCTCCCATAAAACTGTTGGTTGAGACTCAGGAAAACAAAGCCACTTTATTTTCCCATGTAGTTTCACTGCAGGTGAAACCTGTACTTCTAATAGGAACATCTGAGGAGTTGACAAGGTTGACAAGAAGCTAAAGTTCCTAAAGAGATGGACTTCCAAAAGAAATGTCAGCAATTGTGAGAGAAGCAACTAAAAATACAAACACCATAGATGGATGGAATTGCTTCTTCAAAATTATTCCAACTAAAAAAAAAAAAAAAAAAAAAAAAAAAAATTTAAAGCATTTTGAAATGGTTTATTGAGAGGAGTAATCTTTTTGGAAACTACCCTGCTACTGTGAATTCTGACATGGTCTAAATATATATTGAAATGCTAATGTGATGAAGAGAAAAGGCAATTATAATGGAACATGAGACAATGAGAACTAGCCAAAAGGGATATGCTAGTGGTCTTCAGAACAATTTTAGGAAGGAAGAGAGAAAAAGAGAAAGAGAAAATGAGTGTTGGAACAGCAAGTAATAGAACAAAAGAGAGAGAGATTGTGTTGGGTAGATTTAAGTAACAAATTGTAGTCCTGAGACAGAAGTAAATTGTACAGAGGCAGAGTTCAATGGGCTTAAATGAAGAAGTCTCCATCCTTCTGCAGCCCTTCCTTGTGGTCTCTCACTCCCCAAATAATCCCTACTTGCTAATTTGGCTCCCATGTACTTTGATTTTGGAAACAAGGTATACTATAGAGTAGACACAATGTTTTTTTTTTTGATTGCTGGAAAGATACATTTCAATATAAATATACACATCTGAAATTTGCTTTGTATATGATTTTGTGATTCATGTGTAATAAGACTCACCAGATTCCCATAACTTCACTGTAAAATTGGAATATTGAAATCTTGGACAAAGAGAAGTAGGAGCCAAATACGAGGCCACCAACGAGACTCTGCCCGACACTCTGTAGATGTTGTTATGACATGGCCTGAAGACAGCTACAGATGAGAAAACTGCGTCAAATGCATGCTACTGGAAGTTAGTTTGCTACTTTCTATTTCTCAGCTAGTATAGGGAAGATATATTTAGAGGAGATATATAATGGTTATCTCCATTTGGTATCTGCGAACATTTAAGCACCAGTTTGTTTTTTTTAAATGGCAAACTACTCTCTAATTACAAGAGAGTATAGTTTTAATTAATGCTGAAAGTTGTTTTTAGAAGATAGATTCAAGGATTAAAATGAATTTTTAAAAAATTCATAAGGCATCAACAGTAAATTGACTATGAAAAAATGGTATTTTTTTTAACCCTTTGGTCAAATTGACTGGTACTTACATACCCTAATAACAGCATCATCAAATATGAGGTAATGAAACATAGTAATCTTTTAATTCCAAGGATTTTTCATTTGAAGTTTTGACAATAAGGATGGTACCATTAGAAGCAACCTGTTACCTTTAGTGGTTTGCAATCATTCAATGTAATGATTTAGAGTTCTCAAAAGAAATGATACTAAGTATATTCTCCAAAGCCTTTAAGCTTCTTATCTGTTCAACAGATAGAGGCCTCACCATGCAAATGTGTCACCATTCTAGCACCTTTCACCACAGAAATTCAGAAGAAAACTCTGGTCACGACAACCCTTCAGTAAATAAGGCCCCTGGCCATCAGTTAGGCAGCACGCATTCACTGTGAAAGTCAATGCACCTCCAAGCCCCTCTGCCATCTCCTCCAAGGTTGGCTGCTATGTTGTAGCAGGGAAAATGCAAAATATAAATAAACAGAAAGAGCCAACCAAGTGGCATGGGGGTTCAGTAAAGCAACTTTTCTTTTCTCAAAGCCTGTGAGAAAAATAAAGCTGAAATCAAAATCCAAAAGTGTCAGGTGGAGTGAACCCAGTCTCTAGATATTTGGCTGTACAAACCCAAAAGCGCTAAGCTGTCTGGCCAAGTGTCGTGTGATTGGTAGTTTGCAGAAATGGCTGAAATGGAAATAGCAGGTATGTGGATCCGGGCTGAGGTACATGAGCAAAAATGGATGGATCTCTGGAGAAAGTGTGTGGAGAGAAGGGGAATGATACTTTGGCATTTAGGGAAGGAAGTTTTTGGAGTATCATAACATATTGAGTAAAGAGGATAATGTGCACTTGGCAATAGAAATGAAACTTAATGAGTCCTTAGTTGAGATAAATCTGATTCCTCTTTAAAGAAATTCTGCATCAGGTTGTAGACATGAGTAATTGTGTATGTCAAGCAGCAACTTATTTAATTATAAATCAGAATGGGATTGAGACTGGAGAGTAGCAAAAGGAAAAGCAGAAGAATTAATTATGAAAAATAGTCTTGGCTGGGCATGGTGGCTCACACTTGTAATCCCGGCACTCTGAGCCAGAGCAAGAGCAAGACCCCTGTCTCCTAAAAAATAGAAAGAAAAAAAAAAAAATAGCTGGGTGTTGTGGCGGGTGTCTGTAGTCCCTGCTACTTAGGAGGCTGAGGCAAGAGCATCACTGGAGCCCAAGTCATTGAGCCCAAAAAAGAAAAATGAAGGGGGAAAGAATACTGAAGTCACTTTAGCTGAAGGAGAGGGGGTTGTACTAATGGGATGAGGGGTCAGAACAATGGTCAACCCGCTTTTGTTTGCTCCTCTTGATGAGCAATCAATGATCACAGCACAGATCCCTGATATTTGAAGGACGCAGTGGGTTTGTTCATCCTGGTTCCACAAGCTGTACACAAATCATTTCAGGAATTGGGACTGAGAAGAATGGAAAATAGCTGTGATTTACCTCCCAATCCTTCCCCTAGAAGTTGCAAGTCTTCAAGAGACCCCAGAATTCTAAAATAATAACATCGGTTAGATTTGTCAGTTTGATTTTTACCCCTCTGGGGAGGCAGAGTCATGATGACTCCTACTCAGCCATCTTTCTAGAACTCTCTCCTCTCACCTCTCTTTTTTCAGAAAGAAGAAAATCACCCATAAATTTGTTTTTTATTTATAATATCATATTGCTTGTACCTACCTTATGATATACTAGTGTCTAGAACATTTAATCTTTGAACCACTATCAAGGATAAGGAATTCTTAAATACCTGAGAGATCCAAAGGCCAAAATCCATTAGAAAAATTGGCAAAGCATGTTACTACACAATTCACAAGAAGACAAGAATGATAAGTGAATAACTCTTAAACATATAAGAAGATGTTTATATTTAATCTTTTTCCAATGATTCTATTTAGTACTTAACTGGATGACATAGGTGCCCCCCCCCCCAATACAAAAACATAGGCTTAAAGTTATTTATGGCAATATTCTTTGCAATATCAAAATATTGGCAATGTTCTAAATGCCTATACATAGGAAATTGGTTGAAGAAACTATAGCATTTTCATATAATGGAGGACTATTAAGCTATAAAAAGGGTGAGGAATACAATATATCTCTGTGAAGTAGTGCTGAGAAATGTCAAGGGCGAGGACATGAGAACAACAGAAGCAAAAGGCAAGGAACATCTACTACCTTTTCTATGGGAAAAAAAGGTGTTATATGTAGGTTTACACATTTCTTTATTCCTATTTCCTATCTTTTTTCAAAAATGCACGTAGTAAACATAAGCCAGCTATTAATTAAATTGATTACTGAGACAGATCTTTAGGAATCTGGTGGGAGAGATTGGGAAGGAAATTGTAAACAGAAACACAGTAGTATGATCTTGGAATATCTGTTGTACCAGTGAGGAAGAGCTGGTAAACTGATGGGGACATGCCCTGAGGAGGAAGAAACCAAGTGAAAGGGTCTCTCACTGACTAAATTTAGAATGGCTTTTTGTTTCAAAGTAAAGAACTACAGGAAAAGAATTAAACATGATATCCACAGATTTATACTGATTTTAAGATTTTAAAAGGATTGGGGAGGGCAATTTGAGAGATCAACTCTAAGAACAGAGACTAATAAATTTTGGAACATTGCTGTCATCAGTAAGGATACAGAAACCTTTATCATAAATAATTCTTAATTCATTTGTCAAACTTAACATTAACAAGGATGTCAAATAGTGACATCATGTGCTCCCAAGGTGACAACCTGAGAAAGACCTAATATCACTAATAGAGAATTTCTTCTAAAATGTTTCTGTTCATGAGGAAACAATATAACAAATCCAAAATGAGTGCCATTCTGAAAAATCACTGGCCTTGACTCTTCAAAACTATCAGTATCAGGAAAGACACAAAAAGGACTGGCATCTTGTAGATTATAGATTCTTTACAGACATAAAAGCATACTGTATGATTCTTGACTAGCTATTGAATTAAATAAAGCAAGGCATAAAAAATTACCAGTTTGGATCATTTAATACACATAATATATTAAATTTATTAAATATGCCATCCATATAAAATGTGAAATTTTCTATGTTTGAACATTGTATTCTTTTTAAATAGAACATCCTTGCTCTTACAGCGTACATAGAAAAGTAGTTAGCTGTAGACTGCCACAATGTGTGTGACTACAGCTCAGTAAATTCATACTTCTTTGTGTATGTGCATTGGAGAAAATAATCTCTATTCAATAAGTTGTACTGGGAGAACTGGATAGCTACATGTAAAGGACTGAAACAGGATCCGCATCTCTCACCACCCCAAAAAATTAACTCATGATAGATAACAGACAAACCGAACACATGAGAGTACAGGAATTATAGAAGAAAATGTTGGAAACACTCTTATAGATATCAGCCTAGACAAGGAATTTGTAAACATTAGACCTTAAAATCAATCACAGTAATAACAAAAATAAATAAATGGGACTTGGTCAAAACAAATTTCTACAAAACACACAATCAAGAAAGCAAATAGACAATCTACAGAATGGGAGAAGATACTTGCATGCTACCTATTCAATAAGGATTGATAACGAGAATCCACAAAGAACTCAAGCAAATCAACAAGAAAAGATCAAAAAAACCCATTAAAACTTGGACAGGTGACCTGAGCAGAAACTTTTCTAATGACCAAGAAACACATGAAAACATGCTCAATGTCTCTCTGATCATCAGGGAAATGATGCAAATCAAAACCACATTGAGATACCTCCATACCCCAATGATAATAACTCACATCACAGCAACAGATGCTGGTGTGGATACAAAGAAGAACTCACACACTGTTGGTTGGACAGCGAAGTAGTTCATTCTACAGAAAGCAGTATTTAGATTTTTTAAAGAATTTAAAGTGGACCTGCCATTTATTCTGCAAACCCACCACTAGGTATTTACCCAAAGAGAAAAAAAGACATTCTGAAAAAAAGACACATGTATTCCAATGTTTATTATAGCACAATTTATAATTGCAAAAAACATGGAAACAACCCCAGTGTCCACTAATACGTGAATGGATTAAGAACATGTGATATATGTAGACTATGGACTACTTTAATATCCAGGCATAAAAAAGATGGTGATCTAGTATCTTTCTAAATAACTTGGATTGAACTGGAGACCATCCTCCTAAGTATCACAAGTCTGCGAAAACAAGCACCATATGTTGATGAAAACCTATGTGTTTGAGCCCAGGAGTTTGAAGTTGCTGTCAGCTATGATGCCATAGTGTGACTCTGTGTCTCAAAAAAATAAAAAAGCTAATTATGAGTCCTGTTCCCCACACGTAATCAGTCAGTATTGTTGATTATTCTCCTGGACAAGACCAGAGGGCTTACTTCAATTCTCTTAAAGTCCTCAATTTCAATTGAACTGTAAAACAGTCAGGCCTCCTAATATATCCCAGAGGCTGATACGAAATTATATGCATTCAACTATGCATTTTCCAATTTTAGGATTTTTAGTAATTTTAGGACATTTAAGGTAATCAATATTTGTAGATTGAAAATGTTAAAATAAAAAATAAAAAGGCTAAGCTTCCTAAAAATTACTGTATGTAATCAAAAGTTTGTGACATGAAATTTAAACCAGTTCCCATCTAGTTTCTCAGGCATACTCTTCAGTAGCAAGAATCTTTACTGAAAATACAAGAGTTATTTATAAACAGTTATTTCAGATGACATGAAAACAAAACAAAAAAAAAATTGTGAGGCTGTAGTTTAAGGGGAAAATCCATCAAATACTGTAGCTACAATATTCTCGTTAATTATTAATGATAAAACTAATTGCAATGGTACAAGAGCAGGGCATCTATGCCTATTCTCTCTCCATAGTAGAGATCTTCTTGTAACCTGGATGGCAAGATGAAAGCAATTATTCCTCTCAAGATATTTAAAATGCTCTGCTTATAACCACAGAGTACAGAGAAACCCTGATTCCACAGGGAAAATAGATGCATAATCATGCATCATCAACTAGCAATTTTCAAAGCATATATTTGAAGTCTTTAATAGAAATAAATTTATAAGGTTCTTTGATACTTTGAGAAAGCATATAAGCAAAGATTATGACTTAGCCCCTAAAACAAGAAGGCCAATACCCATCAGTAAGTAGGATTAGACAAAAACCAAGGAAAGAGTAGAATGGTACTATTTCTTTGCCACTTTGGTTAAGGCTTCCTATCAGTTCCATGCTGAAGAACTAGAAACTGATGTATTATTACATATTTTTTTATAATTTATTACAAGTTACAATGCAAATAAAAATATGGATGATCATTTTCAACACATACATTTGTCAATTTCATACGTCCCAAGTTTAAAAACTGTCATGAATTGTGGCCTACAGGTTCCCAGACTTGGTAGAATCTCCCTGATGATCACAGTCAACATGCTGGTGCTGAGTTTCAGCAAATCTAGGGATGCAGTACATTTAAATACCTCTCTCTTAATAAACTTTACTTCTTTCTAGGGGGACTAGCAGTGACATTGTTTGGTTTCATTGCAAAGAAAAAAGGCTGACTCCTAAAAAAAGTGGGCATATTTTTTTATTCCCATACTTAATAGAAAGAATCTAAACATAAAGGTAAAATAAAACATTATTATTAACATATTGTTAAGGAAAACTGCATTTGGTCTGAAATTTTTTTCTCTAATGATTCATAGTCTCCTCAGCAGGGATTCAAAATGCATCATGTAATGGTAAGACTTTTGACTTGGGGGAGAAAGCATAGTCTGGCTATTAATTCCTCAGTTAACCATGGAACAAAAGCCAGTCTGCTGCTTGACTTAGGGCATTTTAAATGCCTAGTAAATTATTGCTGTTTAGAAGAACAAATGAATGAATGAATTCTTAAAAAGAGCCAGCAATTTATTTTATCAAGCAGTCTGTGCTGAAATTTTATGTGTTACTGATATTCATAGTAGCTTTTTTATAAAGGTGGTCAGATGCATAACATTGATCATTGTGTTGTTCAGTGCTGTGTAACAAATTAGCACAAATCTAGCACGTTCAAGTAGCATTCATTCACTACTTTACAGCTTTTAAAGTCAGGAAGCCAGGCACAGTCAGGTCCTCACCTACCATCTCACAAAACTAAAAGCAAGGCATGAATAAGGCTGCGGCGTCACCTAGAGCTTGGAGTACTCTTCATGTTTACTGAGATTGTTAGAGGAATTAAGTTCTCTGCAGTTGTAGGACTGAGGTCTCCTACTTCTTGGCGGCTGTTGGAGTGGGACCACATAGCTACTAGAGATCACCATCTAGGTCCTACTAGAGATCACCATCTAGGCACCATCTATGTGATCTGCTCCACTGTCTGTTAGCAGCATGGCTGTTGCTTTTTCAAGGCCAACAAAAGAATCTCTCTCTTTCCATCTCTCTGAGTTATTTTTAGGACTTAGCAGATTAGATCAGGCCCACCCAGAATAACCTTCTTAACATAGACACACCTGATTAGAGACTTTCATGACATGTGTAAAATCCCTTCATAGACCCACCTAGATTAGGGCTCAATTGAATAACTAGGAGATGTATATAAGGGGGGGGGGGGGAAGAATATTGATATCATCTTAGAATTCTGCCTATCACAATCACATCCTTGGTTCAAAGCTCAAGATCACTATTTTTCAGTGCCTTACCTTCTTTTATTTTGTTCATTTATTTTCAATCTAACTATTTAATACTATATTATAAATGGTCATAAACCTCCTATTCAACTCAAGATCCATAGCATAAATATTGACCATCAATGTTTACCAAAATGTATGTCCACATTCCTTTCTCCTGATTCTAATGGATACTTTTCTAAATGTTGTTTATTATTCAGATTATTTCATACTTTTTATCAGTATAAATGTCTACATAAACAATGTATATACATATTAGTTTCACTTATTTTGAAATTCATATAAAAAGATATACCATAAGCATTCTATAGGGACTTGCTTTTAAAGTTGACGTTAAGACTGTGCCCACATTGTGTGACTGTGGCGTGAGCTGTCAACTTAAGTAGGGAGTCAGTGGTGGATTAGAGCTGCACCTAGAGAGAAGGTTGAAGAATGCACATCAACCCTGCTGAGGCAAGCTGCGACCCCAAGGATACAAATAAAAGGTACAAAATCCATCACGAAGTGGATGAAGTCCCCTCCCCTATGAGAATGGCTTGAAGTGCCCCACAAACAAATGAGCAGAGTTCAAATGTCCTCCCACTATACTCCATAAGAGAGACCCTCTAAAAACTGGACCTACCTCCCCTACTTGGGTGCCATGGCACTCTCCTGCCAGGCATAAAACTGTATATGTTCTCTACCTGCAATTCTGAGCTCCCAGCACTTCCCTCCACTCTCACTCAGAGGTCTGGAGGCCTGTCCCCCAGGCATCCAGATTCTTGGCTGATTTCTTGAGGAGTGTGGACATGGCCTGGACTGCAGCTGGTCAGTGCTTATTCTGCATCATGGGAGTGAGGAGAGGATGGTCAGCTGAGAGGGATCCACGCTGGAGCAGTGGTGCCACGAGGCGTAGAGAAGCAGCCATTTTTGGCAACAATAGGGCTCACCCCCAGATATTCCAAAGTCACACCCAATGTCTCTCTGGGCAACCAGAGGAGGCCAGGCATCTTTCCAGGTGGCAACCACTGCAGAAAAGATCTGGGATGGAAACGCAGGTCCCGGGAGTAAAGGATTTGCCTGAGGTGTTACTGGCCTGGGTGGAGCGTGGGGACTAGAAAACACATACACAATGCTGGTAGATTCCCAGGGCAGGGCTGACCTAGAAGACTGCTTTATTGAGCCTAAGATGCATCCAGCCCCCAGGGAACCATCAGCTTAAACAAAGGAGGGCAGGCAGAGTCTGGATCTGACAGGTAATGGTGCTGCGAATACAAGCAGCTGAGACCATACAGCAGCACAGACAGGGCCTGAGGCACAGATTCTGGGAACTCAAAACAGCTTCTCTCCTACAGGGGAATTTAGCAGGGAAAGAAACATGTTCCCACAAAGTTGTTCTGTTCTGTCACTAACATCAATCAGGGGTAGGGCTGGAACTGAGAGAACACCCTCCAGCCTCACCCCCCACCCTGCTGGACAGAGGCAGAGAGCAGTGGCCTGGCTGAGCAGACATAGATTTCCTTGTGATTCAGGCAGGTCCAAACCCCTGGAGTATCTGCTCATTGTAGGCAACTGGGTCACAGCCCTGCAGGGTTATCAGTGACTGGGTGTGAAAGAGGTGCAAGGTGGGGAAGGAGGCATCAACCTTCCCAGACTAATCTATTTGCTGGGTGGGACCACCTGAATTCACGGAGCACTGGAGCAAGTCATATATGAGTTGTCAGCAGACCCCTGTGATCTTGTTGCCAGAGACTTTTAAAACTCTCCCACCTGAGACAGGTGCTGAGTGAGATAATTGATTTGGACCTTTTGAACTGAGCCAATTGCCCAAGGACTATCCAAGTATTGCCCTGGGTGTGGTTGTAGGAAGGTTTGATTTTCCTTTTCCAATTGTTACCTGTGGGGGCAGTGTGACATAATTGCTGGTATTTCTCCACAGCTGAGACTTAAACCCAGAGTAACTGTTTCACTAGGGTCAGACAGAGACCAGCTGAAAACAAGACAGACTCACTTAGCCCCACCACATCAAACAGGTCTCCAGTTTCTCAGGCCGTAGTACTATAAAGGTCCTTGACAAAGCTCCAGGGGAAAAGTCAAATGGTGTAAACTAATCATGGGGCAGAATCAGTGGAAAAACTCTGGTAACATGAATAACCAGAATAGATCAACCCCCCCAAGGAAAGATATGGCAGATGTAACTAAAGATCCCATTCATAAACAGCTGGCTGAGATGTCAGAAACTGAATTCAGAATTTGGATTACAAACAAGATTAATAAAATGGAGAAAAATTTGGAATTAGAAATTCAAGGAGCAATTCAAAAGTCAGAGTTAGAAATTTGAGGAGAAATTTAAAAGTTGTCTCAAGAACTCAAGTAATTTAAAGACAAAAACACCAAACTTCTTGACACACTGAAGCAAGAATTTGCAGCCCTCAAAGACCTGAAAAATACAGTAGAATCCCTCAGTAACAGAGTGGAATAAGCCAAAGAAAGGATTTCTGACATTGAAGACAAAGTTTTTGAATGCTCCCAAAGTCTCAAAGAGGAAGAGAAATGGAAAGCAAAAATGCATCATTCTCTTAGAGAGCTCTGGGGTAATTTGAAGAAGGCTAATATCCACCTCATTGGAATCCCTAAAAGTAATGGAGTGGCCTTGCAAGGCACAGAGGCTCTTCTCCATGAAATTATAAAAGAAAATTTTCCAGACTTGCCAAGAGATTCTGAAATTCAAATAGCAGACAGTTTCAGAACCCAAGCACAACTCAATCCCAATAAGACACCCTCCCCCCCAGGCATATCATAATTAACTTCACTAAAGTTAATATGAAGAAAAAAATTCTGAAAGCAGCCAAACATAAGAAATTCATTACCTACAAAGGGGAAAACATTAGAATAACTGCAGATCTCTCTGCTGAAACTTTTAAAGCCAGAAGAGGGTGGTCATTGACTTTTAATCTCCTATAACAAAATAATTTTCAACCCTGGATCCTGTATTCACCTAAACTGAGTTTCATTTTTGATGGAGAAATTAAATACTTTAATGACATTCACATGTTGAAGAAATTTGCCATAACCAAACCAGCTCTTCAGTATATTCTCAGACCTATCCTCCATAATGACCAGCCCAATCCTCTACTACAAAAGTAAACTCACTCAGAAACAATCCATCTGATGGCCTTTATCAGTTTATGGATCAAACTCCAATTTCCATAGTGGTGAAAGAATTAAAAATGTCCACTGGACTTTCAAAAAACTCTATACCAAAAATTTTGCCAGATTTATCAATATTTTCCATTAATGTGAATGGCTTAAACTGTCCTCTAAAGAGACACAAGTTGGCTGACTGGATACAAAATCTCAGGGCAGATATTTGCTGCATACAAGAGTCACATCTTAACTTAAAAGATAACTATAGACTCAGGGTGAAAGGATGGTTGCCCATATTTCAGGCAAATGGTAATCAGAAAAAAGCAGGTATTGCAATTCTATTTGCAGACAAAATAGGCTTTAAACCAACAAAAGTAAGGAAGGATAAGAATGATCACTTCATATTTTTTAAGGGTAATACTCAATCTGATAAGATTTCAATTATTAATATTTATACACCCAACCAAAATGTGCCTCAATTTATAAGTGAAACTCTAACGGACATGAGCAACTTGATTTCTTCCAGCTCCATAATAGTTGGAGATTTCAACACTCCTTTGGCAGATTGGATAGATCCTCCAATGAGAATCTGAGCAAAGAAATTTTAGACCTAAACCTAACCATCCAACATTTGTATTTTGCAGACATCTACAGAACATTTCATCCCAACAAAACTGAATAAACATACTTCTCACCAGCCCACGAAACATAGTGCAAAATCGATCACATCTTAGGTCACAAGTCTAACCTCAGTAAATGTAAAGGAATAGAAATTACTCCTTGCATCTTCTCAGACCACCATGGAATAAAAGTTGAAGTCAGTGACAGCAGAAATATGCATATTCATACAAAAACATGGAAGTTAAATAACCTTATGCTGAATGATAGATGGGTCATAGATGAGATTATGAAGGAAATTGCCAAATTTTTGGAACAAAATGACAATGAAGACACAAATTATCAGAACCTCTGGGATACCGCAAAGGTAATCCTAAGAGGGAAATTTATAGCACTGCAAGCCTTCCTCAAGAGAACAGAAAGAGTGGAAGTTAACAACTTAATGGGACATCTCAAGCAACTGAAAAAGGAAGAACATTCCAACCCCAAACCCAGTAGAAGAAAAGAAATAACCAAAATTACAGCAGAATTAAATGAAACTAAAAACAAAAGAATTATACAAGAGATCAATAAATCAAAAAGTTGTTTTTTTGAAAAGGTCAATAAAATAGATAAACCTTTGGCTAGCCTAACTGAGAAAAAAAGAGTAAAATAAAAAAATAAAAAAGAGTAAAATCTCTAATTTCATCAATAAAAAACGACAAAGATGAAATAACAACAGACTCCTCAGAAATTCAAAAAATTCATAATGAATATTGCAAGAAACTTTATTCTCAGAAATATGAACATCTGAAGGAAATTGACCAATACATGGAAGCACATCACCTTCCAAGACTTAGCCAGAATCAAGTGGAAATATTGAACTGGCCTATATCAAGTTCTGAAATAGCATCAACCATATGAAATATCCCTAAAAAGAAAAGCCTGGGACCAGATGGCTTCACGTCAGAATTCTAGCAAACCTTTAAAAAGGAACTAGTACCTATATTACGCAAACTGTTCCAAAATGTAGGGGAAAAAGGAAGACTACCCAACACATTCTATGAAGCAAACATCACCATGATCCCCAAATCAGGAAAAGACCCAAAAAGAAAAGAAAATTATAGACCAATATCACTAATGAATATAGATGCAAAAATATTCAACAAGATCCTAACAAACAGAATCCTGCAACACATCAAACAGATTATACATCATGACCATGTCCGTTTTATCCCAGGGTCTCAAGGCTGGTTCAATATCTGCAAATCTATAAGTATAATTCAGCACGTAAACAAATTAGAAAACAAAGACCATATGATTCTCTCAATTGATGCAAAAAAAGCTTTTGATAATATCCAGCATCCCTTCATGATAAGAAAACTTAAGAAAATTGGTAGAGAAGGGACATTTCTTAAACTGATAAAGGCCATCTACAGCAAATCAACAGCCGATATCGTATTGAATAGAGTTAAATTGAAATCATTTCCACTCAGATCATGAACTATACAAGGCTGCCCATTGTCTCCACTGCTCTTTAACATTGCAATGGAAGTTTTAGCTGTCGCAATTAGGGAAGAAAAGGCGATCAAGGGTATCCATATAGGGTCAGAAGAGATCAAACTTTCACTCTTTGCAGATGATATGATTATATATCTGAAAAACATCAGGGATTCTACTACAAAACTCTTAGAAGTGATCAAGGAATACAGCAGCGTTTCAGGTTACAAAATCAACATTCATAATTCAGTAGCCTTTATATATACAAACAATAGTCAAGCTGAAAAAACAGTTAAGAACTCTATTTCATTCACAGTAGTGCCAAAAAAGATGAAATATTTGGGAGTTTATCTAACAAAGGACGTGAAAGATTTCTATAAAGAGAACTATGAAACTCTAAGAAAAAAATAGCTGAAAATATTAACAAATGGAAACATATACCATGCTCATGGCTGGGAAGAATCAACATTGTTAAAATGTCCATACTACCCAAAGCAATATACCATTTTAATGCAATCCCTATTAAAGCTCCACTGTCATATTTTAAAGATCTTGAAAAAACAA
>CAUYPK010084090.1:0-19119 GCA_963574355.1 Loris lydekkerianus
ATTGAGGTGCATTCTGGTTGGGTGCATAGATATTAATAATTGAAATCTCATCATATTGAGTGTTACCCTTAACAAATATGAAGTGACCATTCTTGTCCTTCCTTACTTTTGTTGGTTTAAAGCCTATTGTATCTGCAAATAGAATTGCAACACCTGCTTTTCTCTGATTACCATTTGCTTGAAATATGGATGACCATACTTTCAGCCTGAGTCTGTATTTGACTTTTAAGTGAAGATGTGACTCTTGTATGCAACAAATATCTGGTCTAAGTTTTTGTATCCAGTCAGCCAAACTATGCCTCTTTAGAGGACAGTTTAAGCCATTCACACTAATGGAGAATAGTGATAAGTTTGGTGAAATTTTTGGTATCGAGTTTCTCAAAAGTCCGGCGGACATTTTTAATCCTTTCGCTAGTGTGTAAATTGGAGTTTAATCAGATTTTTCTGAGTGAGTTTACTTTTGTGGTATAGGATTGGGTTGGTCATTATGAAGGATAGGTCTGAGAATATCCTGGAGAGCTGGTTTGGTTATGGAAAATTTCTTCAACATCTGAATGTTGTTAAAGTATTTAGTTTCTCCATCATAAATGAAACTGAGTTTAGCTGGATACAAGGTCCCGGGTTGAAAGTTATTTTGCTTTAGGAGATTAAAAGTTGATGACCACCCTCTTCTGGCTTGAAAAGTTTCATCAGAGAGATCTGCAGTCATTCTAATATTCTTCCCTTTGTATGTAATGGCTTTCTTTCGCCTGACAGCTCTGAGAATTTTCTCCTTAGTATTAACTTTTGTGAAGTTAATTATGATATGCCTGGAGAGGTCTTATTGAGGTTTAGTCATGCTGGGGTTCTGAAGCTGTCTGCTATCTGTATTTCCGAATCTCTAGGCATTTCTGGAAAATTGTCTTTTATAATTTCATGCAGAAGGGCCTCTGTGCCCAGCGAGGCTACTTCATTGTTTTCAGGAATTCCAATGATTCAGAGGTTGGCCTTTTTTGAATTATCCCAGAGCTCTCTGAGAGAATGATCCGTTTTAGCTTTCCATTTCTCTTCCTCTTTGAGAGATTGGGAGCATTCAAAGGCTTTGTCTTCAACGTCAGAGATCCTTTCCTCTGCTTGTTCCACTCTGTTACTGAGGGATTCTACTGTATTTTTCAGATCTTTGAGGTCTGCAAATTCTTGCTTCAGTGTGTCTAAGTCTTTGGTCGTTTTGTCTTTAAATTCGTTAAATTCCTGAGACAACTTTTGATTTCTCCTCGAATTCCTAATTCCATTTCATTAATCTTCATTGCCATCCAAATTCCGAATTTGATTTCTGACATCTCAGCCAGGTGTTTGTGAATTGGATCTTCAATTACCTCTACTGTATCTTTCCTTGGGAGGGTTGATCTATTCTGGTTATTCATGTTACCAGAGTTTTTCTGCTGATTCCGCCCTATGATTATTTTACTCCCTTTAATTTTTTTTTTCCTGGAGTTTTGTTGAGGACCCGTACAGTACTGTGGCCTGAGTAACTGGGGCCTTGTTTGGTGTGGTGGGACTAAGTGGTTCTGTCTTGTTTTCAACTGGTTTCTGTTTGACCCTAGTGAAAGAGTTACTCTGTGTTGATGTCTCAACTGTGGAGAAATACCAGCAATTAAGTCTCCCCTCCCACCACAGGCAACAATTGGAAAAGGAGAATCAAACCTTCCTAGAGCCACACACCTAGGGAATCACCTGAACAGTTCTCAGGTGATTGGCTCAGTTCAAAAAGTCCAAATCAATTTTCTCAGTCAGCACCTCTCTCGCGTTGGAGAGTTTATGAGGTCTCTGGTAACTGGATCACAGGGGTCTGGTGACTGCTCTAATATGGCTTGCTCTTGTGCTTCCTGGAATCCAGAGGGGCCACCCAGAAAATAGATCAGTCTGGGAAGGTTGATGCCTCCTTCCCCACCTTGCAGCTCTGTTGCACTTAGTCTCTACTGGTCCCACAAAGCTGTGACCCATTCAGTTGTCTGCAGCGAGCACATACTCCAGAGGTTTGCACCATCATAAATCCCAGGGAAGTCTGTATCTGCTCGTCCAACCCACTGCTCTTGGTCTCTATCCAGTAGGGGGTGGTGAGGCCTGTCAACCTCAGGCACTTGATGGAGTCTCAGAGTGTTCACTCATTTCCAGCCTTACCCTTAATTTATGTTACTGGCTGAACAGAACAACCCTGTGGTAGTTTGTTTCTGACTCTGCAGAGCCCCTGCTGAATGCCTCTGCAGAGGTGAGGCTGACTTGAGTTTCCAGAACCTGTGCCTCAGGCCCTGTCTTTACTCCTGCGGGTTGGTATTTGCAGCACGGTTAGATGTCAGCTGTAGCCTATTGGCCTCCTTTGTCTTTAGGCTGATAATCCCCTGAGGCCAGGTGTGTCTTAGGCTCAGTAGAACAGTGTTTTGGATCAACCCCACCCTGGAAGTTTCCCAGCTCTGGGAGTGCATTTTATAGTCCCCACGCTCCACCCAAGCCAGTACCGCCTCTGGTAAACACTTTACTCACGGAGCCTGTGTTTCAGTTCCAGGTCTGATCTGTAGTGGTTGCCATCTGAGAAGATGCCCACCTTTTCTGATTGCCCAGGGAAACAGGAGGAGTGGCTATGGGATATCTGGGAATGGCCCTTGTTATTGCTAAAGACAGCTGCTGCTCTGCACCTCGGGGTACCACTGCTCCTTAGTGATTCCTTCTCAGCCAACAGTCGTCTCCTCACTCCTGTGCTGTAGAATCGGCACTGTCCTGCTGCAGTCCAGGTCTTGTCTACACCTCTGGAGCAGTCACCCCAGAATCTGGACTCCTGGGGGGCAGTCCTCCAGACCTCAGAATGAGAGTGGAATGGAGTGCTTGGAGCTCAGGGTTGCAGGTTGGAACACTGAGCTCATTGAGAGCAAATGAGTAAATAGACAGATACAAAAGCTACCAGAAACATTAGCCCATAGATACAGAAACAGACGGAGTCACATAGACATACAGACAACACCAGCAACATAAAAACAACTGCTATAAAAATAGTGATAGTTGTAAAGTACTTTTTAAAAAAAGATTTAAAAGTGGTGTTTGTACAAAAGTTTAAAGAGAAGAAAGAAGAAATTAAAATTAGAAAGGATAGAAATAAAAAATATATATCTATTTAAAAAGTAATAATAAAAAATTAACAAAAGCTCCTCCAAGTAAATAGTGAGGAAAAAACAGAGCACAAAAGCAAAAAGAAACACACAAAACAAAAACAAACAAAAAAAATAAACAAAAAGAAAGGCACCATCTATAAAAAAGTTGTTCTTGTATGTAGAAATATACTTCTATATGTATGATGTAAGCTTCAGCTTTCGTAGGAATATAATGAAACTGCTATACTATACACTTTCCGGACACCAGGTGGCGCTGTGTGCGGTTCCCAGGCTTATAACTGATTCACAGTTTATACTGTTACCATGGTAACGGCCTCCCATGGTGGATTGCCATTTTGGAGTTTCTGTAAAAGTTTGTCACCCAAGTAATTTGTAAACTCAGCTATTTTGCTCCAGACAGCACTTGTGACCGACCTTCCCACTAGTGCAGGAGTCCACGCTTCTCCAATCTTTCCACTCTGCTCCCAGGTTCTCCTGCAAGCTGGCGACTATAATAAGCTGTGGGGTGGGAGCTGACTTGCACGGCTGGCGTGCAGGAGCCCTTTAACATGGCGGGAGGACTCGGGGACCTTATTCTGAGTTTTATGTTTCAGAGTTTCCCTTTTCGATCGGGACCAGCCCGTTCCCAGCACCACCTGAACCGCCAACCCCCTCCAGCCTTCTTCAGCAGGAATGTTGTGGTCTTAATCCCTGCTCTTCTGGGGGAGGGCACCCGCCCTTAGATAGTTCAAAAATGTCTCCCGGGCGGCTCTCTTCCCTTCTATTTTCCAAGACGTTGCCCGGTTCCCCGTGGTTTTGAGTGGCTCTCCTTTCGGATGCCTCTCTTGGTTCAGGAACAAATATTTGTTAATTGGGTTTTATCAGCATTTGCAAGTTACTGCCCTCCCTAAGGGAGGGGCCTGCTGGCCACTCGGCCAGGCAGGGAAGAATCTCTCCAACAGAGTCTTATTTTAAATTACCCCTCAGATATAGCAGTTCGCCACTTCACTGAGCATCTCCAGCTGTCCGTCCACACCAATAATCCACAGTCGGGGAAGGTCCAGACATCCTTTCCTCTCTCCTGATGGCTTGGGAGTGGTGGGCTACATGTCCGTCCTGTCCGCCATCATGCTCCGCCTCCGGTGATTGTCAATTGAACTGTGATAAACAGTCTAGTGCAAATGTCCTTATCATACAAGAATTTTTTTTTTTTTCTTCCTGGGTAGATCCCCAGTACTGGGATTGCCAGGTCAAATGGAAGGTCTAGTTTGAGTTAATTTAGGATTCTTCATACTTCCTTTTAAAAAACATTGTATTAGTTTGCAGACCCACTAGCCATGTAGAAGTGTTCCCTACATCCATGCCAACATCTGTGGTTTTGAGATTTTGTGCTGTGTTCCATTCTCACTGGGGTTAGGTGATATCTCAGGGTAGTTTTGATTTCATTACTCTCATAATTATGGATGATGAGCATTTTTTCATGTTTGTTAGCCATTCATCTTCTGCTTTAGAGAAGGTTCTATCCATGTATCTTGCCCATTAGTATAAGGGATTGTGGACTCTTTTTATGTTGATTAATTTGTGGACTCTTTTTATGTTGATTAATTTGAATTATATCGTAGTTATTAAGCTTTTGTCCTATTCATAATATGAGAACTTTCCTTTCCCACTGTGTAGGTTGTCTATTTGCTTTCATTGTTGTCTCCTTAGCTGTACAGAAGCTATACAGTTTAATTAAGTCCTATGGGTTTATTTCTGTTATTGTTGCAATTGCCATGGAAGTCGTCTTCATAAAGTCTTTCCCCAAGACAATATTGTCAAGTGTTTTATCCAGTTTCTTTGAGGATTTTTATTGTTTCATACCTTAGATTTAGGTCTTTCATCCATCTTGACTCAATTTTTGTGACTGGAGAAAGTTGTGGACCCAGTTTCAGTCTTTTACACGTGGATATCCAGTTCTCCCAGCACCATTTATTCAATGGGGATTCTTTCCCCCAGTATATATTCTTGTTTGGTTAGCAAACATTAGGTGGTTATAAGATGTTAGTTTCATCTCATAAATATCTATTTGGTTCCACATGTCTATGTCTCTATTTTGTTCCAATAGCATCCTGTTTTGATCACTATTGCCTTGTAGTACAGCCTAAAGTCTTGAAGGCTGATGTGATGCCCCCAGCTTTGTTTTTATTGCTAAGAATTGCCTTAGCTATATGGGTTTTTTCCTGGTTCCATACAAAATGAAGAATTATTTTTTCCAATTTTTGAAAGCATAATTTTGTTATTTTAGTAGGAATGGCATTGAATCTTTAAATTGTTTTGGGAAGTATAGAGATTTTAACAATGTTGATTTTTCCCAGTCATGAGCATGGTATGTTCTTCCATTTGTTAATATTTTCTACTACTTCTTTTTTTAGGGTTTCTTAATTTTCTTTATAGAGATGCTTCACCTCCATTGTTAGGTATATTCCTAGGTATTTCATTTTTATTGTAGCTACAATGAGGGGGATTGTGTCCTTAATTAACTTATCAACCTGGCTGTTATTAGTGTGGAGAAAGGCTATTCACTTGTGGACATCGATTTTATATCCTGTGGCATTAACTGTATTTTTTGATCACTTTCAGGTTTGGGTTGAGTGTTTGGGGTTCTCTAAGTGTAAGATCATATTTTCAGCAAAGAGGGAGAGTTTTACCTCCTCTGCTCCCATTTGGATGACCTTTGTTTCCTTCTCTTGCCTGATTTTATTGGCTAGAACTTCCAGCACTATGTTGAATAGTAGTGGTGATAGAGGCAAACGTTGTCTGGTTCCACTTCTAAGTGGATAAGCTTTCAGTTTTACTCCTTTCAGTAATATATTAGCTATGGGTTTGTTGTTAGATGGTTTAAATCAGTTTAAGAAATGTGCTGCTTATGCCTATATTCTTCAGGGTTTTAATTAAAAGATGATGTTGAATTTTATCAGATACTTTTTCTGTATATATTGAGTGGATCATATGGCCTTTGTTTTTCCTTCTGTTGATATAGTGAATTATTTTATGGATTTGCATATGTTAAACAAGCTTTACATTCCTGGGATGAAACCTACTTGGTCGTGATGTATGACTTTTTTAATGAGAAGCTGTAATCTATTGGCTAGAATTTTGTTGAGAATTTTTGCAACTATATTCATTAATTAAATTGGTCTGAAATTCTCCTTTTATTTGGGTCTTTTCCTGGTTTTGGTATCAAGGTGATGTTTGCTTCATAGAATGTTTTGGGGAAGATTCCTTCCTCCTCCATTTTTTTGAATAATTTCTTCAGTACACAGATAAGCTCTTCTTTGAAGGTTTGATAGAATCCTGGGTATAAAGCCATGTGGACCAGGGAATTTTTTTTTTTTTTTTTTTTTTTTGTTGTTGTTGTTGTTGGAAGACTTTTTCATTGTTTCTTTGATCTAAGTGCTTGAAATAGGGCTGTCTATTCAGGAGATCTATTTCTTTTTGGTTAAGTCTAGGGAGAGGGTGCGATTCCAAATATTAATCCATTTCCTTCACATTGTCTGTGGTTGTTGTTTTTGATTTTGATGTTTTTGTTTGGTTGTATTTTTATTTTTTATTTTCCTTTTCATTCTTACTTTCTTCAATAGGAAGGGCTCTTCCATTTTTGTTACAGATTTTTACCCCTTTCATTGTTTATTCCTTTTTGCTTCTCTCCTTTTCTCTCTCTTTTATTAGAGGTTTTTCTACTTTTCTCATGTTTCTCACATAAATTTCTTATGCAACAGTTAAGATGTTCTTTTTTTATAATTGTATTTTTATGTTTTTTATCTATGTTTAGTTTTACATTGTTTTTTCTTTTTTCTAAGTACTTCAGGGTCACAGCATTTGTCTGGCTCAAGGAGATCACAAGCTATTAGTCTAGGGTAGCAGTTCTCAACCTGTGGGTCATGACCCCTTTAGAAATCAAATGACACTTTCACGGGGGTCAAATGATCCTTTCACAGGGGTTACCTAAGACCATCCTGAATATAAGATATTTACATTACAATTCATAATACTAGCAAAATTACAGTTATGAAGTAGCAATGAAAATAATTTTATGGTTAGGGGTGTAACCACAACATAAGAAACTATATTAAAGTGTTAAGGCATTAGGAAGATTGAGAACTACTGGTCTAGGGTGTCCTAACATCAGCTAGGGAAAGACAAAATTGGAAAGACCCCACTGTGATAAACCACATTTTCTTTTTCCTTTTTTTACTATATTTGATGGAGTTGGAGTATTGTTTTTGCTCAGCTGGTAGGAGTTCCCTACTTTGAGGGTCCTGTGCATCCCAGTCCACAAAAATGCCTAGATCTGTCAGTGTGGCCATAGCACCCTGCTGATCAACACCATTTCTGATGTTGTTCTCTTTCTCCTTTTCTGTCCTTCTTCTTTTCCATACTTGAATTTTTTTCTTTCACTCCACCTTCTTTTTTTTATTTTATTTCTCCCTTCTTGCTTTTTATCTTCTCTTTCTTTTGTCCTTATATCAAAAAAGGGCACTTAAAAACCTAAGCTCTGTGGTGAAGACTATGTTAACCAGTTTGATGAAAACATTTCAAGTTGTATATAAAACCAACACATTGTACCCCATGATTGCATTAATGTACACAGCAATGATTTAATTAAAAAAAAAAAAACCTAAGCTCAGAAACAAGATAATTTAAAGTGAAGGAGGTAGTGGAAAGGAAAAAGTAGCAGAAGAAAGTGAATAAGAAGGAAATACACATGAGGAGCAACCAACAGAAAAAGTCTAGCAACATGGAAAACCAAAAAAAAAAAAAAAAAAAAAAAAAAAAGCAACCTAAACCAAAAGCCAACAGAGGATTATACCTCTAAAGGATTAATGGAAATGACAGAAAGGAACTTTAAACTATGGATGACAAAGGCAATAAAGGGAATTGAAAATAAAGTGGAAGAATAGAAGCAAAAAAGTGGATAAAAATATGAGGAATATTAAAAGGATATGGTTGAGCTTACAGAATTGAAAGCATTAATCAGGGCACTTAATGATGCAGCAGAAAGTATCAATAACAGATTAGACTATGGAGAAGAAAGAATCTCAGAGCTAGAGAATAAAGCTCTTGACTAGCTCTTCTAGTTAAAGAAGCAGAAAAGATAAGAGAAAGCAGAACATTCACTTGGAGAATGATGCAACTTCACAAAGCATCGAAACACACGAATTATAGGTATCCCTGTAGGGGAAAAAATAATGCCTTAAAGGAATGGAAGGTCTGCTAAAGGATATTGAGAATGAAAAATTCCCAACTTACACTAAGATTCTAAAACACTCCTTTTAGAGAGATATCGAACCCTGGATAATCTCAACATGAATAGACCATCCTCAACACACATTATTATAAACTTGTCCAAAAGCAAGACAAAAGAGAAAATTATGCAAGTAGCTAGGAGTAAGAGCCAATAGAATTACAGGGACAAATCTATCAGCGTGACAGCAGATTCCATCCCAAAGCTAAGGAATATACATTTTTCTGAACAACTTATGGAACATACTGCAAAGGAGATCATATCCAAGGATACAAATCAAACTTCAACAAAATTAAAAAAATTGAAATTATACCTTGTGTCTTCCCAGACAATAAGTCAATAAAGGTGGAACTCAAGAACTCAACTCCAACAAAAATTTTCCTCTCCACAAAAAAAGCATAGAAATTAAACAACCTTATACTGAATAACAGTTGGGTCAAGGAAGAGACAAAGAAGAAAATTGTTAAATTCCTCAAACAGAACACCAGTGAAGCTACAAGTTTACAAAATTTATGGAATACTGCCAAAGCTGTTCTAAGTGGAAACTTTATCAAATTAGATGCCTGCATTAAAAAAAAAGAGAGAGAAAGATAAAACATCAACAACCTAATGAATCATCCCAAAGAAATAGAAAATAAAGAGCAACCTGGTTCAGTGCCCATAACACAGTGGTTACAACACCAGCCACATACACCGAGACTGGCAGGTTTGAACCCAGCCCAGGTCAGCTAAACAACAATGACAACTGGGCATTTGTGGCAGGTGCCTGTAGTCCCAGCTACTTGGAAGGCTGAGGCAAGAGAATTGCTTGAGCCCAGGATTTTGAGGTTGCTGTGAGCTGTGATGCCAGGCACCCTACCAAAGATGACATAGTGAGACTCTGTCTCAAACAAACAAACAAACAAAAAAAAAAATCCAATAGTACACCTACCAGAAAAAAAGAAATAACAAAAATTAAATCAGCAATAAATAAAATTAAAACCAAAAAATTATTCAGAAAATTAATGAAAATTTGGTTCTTTGAAAAGACAAATAAAATTAATAAGAAGTTGTCCAGTTAAACTAGAAACAGGAAAATAAAACCTCTAATAGCCTCAATCAGAAAAGAAGTTAGAAAATAACGACAGATATTACAGAGATACAAGAGATTATCTCTGAATACTATAAGAAATTTTATCCCAGAAATTTGACAATGTGGAGAAAATGGAAAGATACTTGGAATCACACCATCTCACTGGAGAAAATGGAAAAATACTTGGAATCACACCATCTCACTGAACTTCCCCAGGAAGAAATAAATCTCTTGAACACACCAATATCAAAGTACTGAGATTGAGGAAATAATAAAAAATCTTCCAACAACAACAACAACAAAAACAAACAAACAAACAAAAAAAAAAAAAACAAAAAAACCCCCGGATCAGATGGCTTCACACCAAAATTCTATCAAATATTCAAAGAAGAGTTTCTGTCCAAACTGCAGAACCTATTCTAAAACACTGAGAAGGAATAAACCTTTCCCAACATGTCCTATGAAGCAAATATTACCCTGATACCAAAACCAGGAAAGGACCTAACTCAAAAAGAACTGAAAATCAATTTCACTAATGAATATAGATGCAAAAATACTCAATAAAATCTTGCTTGTACCCCATGATTGCATTAATGTACACAGCTATGATTTAATAAAAAAAAAAAAAAAAAAAAAAAAAAAACTTGTCAGGAGGTTACAGCTACACATAAAAAAAAAAAAAAAAAAAAAAAAAAAAATACACATCACAGTCCAGTAAGCTTCATCCTAGGGAGGCAAGGCTGTTTTAACATATGAAAATCTAACAATGTTACTCACCTCACCATATCAATAGAAGCAAAGACAAAGACCATATAATTCTTTCAATAGATGATGAAAAGGCATTTTATAAAATTCAGCATTCTTTTCTAACAAGAACACATAAGAATATAGACACATTTCTTAACCTGATTAAAGCCATCTATGACAAACTCACAGTTAGCATCATAATTAATGAAGTAAAAATGAGAGACTTTCCCCTCAGAACTGGAACAAGAAAAGAATGTGCTCTATCGCCAACACTATTCAACATAACGAAGGAAGTTCTAGCCAATGCAATCAGGCAACAGAAGGATATAAAGGGCATCCAAATGGGGGAAGAAGAGATAAAACTCTCCCTCTTTTCCAATGATGTGATCTTAGAGAACCCAAGAGACTCAACCACAAAACTCCAGGAATTGATCAAGAAATACAGTAACATCTCAGGGTGTAAAATCAATGTGCACAATTCAGTACCCTTTGTATATGCCAATAATAGACACGTTGAGAAACTAATAGCCCAGGATGAGAAGCTAATTAAGGACACAATTTCCTTCACAGTAGGTTCAAAGAAAATGAATAACCTAGGAATATACCTAGCAAAAGAGGTGAAGGAACTCTACAAAGAGAATTGTGAAACCCTAAGAAAAGAAATAGCAGAAGACATTAATAAATTTAAAAAAATGCCATGCTCCTGTCTGGGAAGGGTCAACATTGTTAAAATGTCTATGCCCAAAGAAAACTGAAGATTCAATGCAAGTCTGCAGTGACCAAAACAGCATGGTATGAACATAAAATTCGAGACATAGACATATGAAACAAAATAGAAACCAAGAAATGAAACCAGTCTCTTATAGCCATCTGAACTTTGACAAACCAAGAAAAGCATACACTGGGGAAAATAATTCCTTCAATAAATGGTGATTGTAGATCTGAATAACCACGTGTAAAAGACTGAAAGTGGACCTGCATCTTTTGACACTTATAAAAATTGACTCAAGATGGATAACAGACTTAAATCGAAGACAAGAAACAATAAAAATCCTGAAATGAAAACTATTGAGGATGTCAACCTAGGAAAAGATTTAATGAAGAAGACTTCACCCACAATTTCAACAACAAAAATAAACAAATGGGACTTAATTAAACTGAAAATATTCTGCACAGCTCAGAATACACCAATTAAAGTAAATACACAACCTTAATAATGGGAAAACATATTTGCATGCTATTAAAATGACAAAGGCTTCATTAGTAGGAGCTATAGAGAAAAATTAGTTAAAAAAAAAAGAAGTATATAGGAACAGATCTATCACTGGGTAGGAGACATGAACAGAACCCTCTCTGAGGAAGACAGAAGAATGGCTAAAAATATATTAAAAACAATGCTCATCATCCCTAATCATCAGAGAAATGTAAATCAAAGCCACTCTCAGATATCATCTACCCCTGGTGAGATTAGCCCACGTCACAAAGTCCCAAGGTTACAAATATTGAGAGAGGAGAACACTTTTACACTGTCCTTGGGACTGTAAACTAATACACTCTCTTTGGAAACAAGTATGAAGAATCCTCAAAGAACTCAAATTAGACCTCCTATTTGACCCCCTAATTCCACTACTAGGGGTCTACCCAGAAGAAAAAACGAATATTATCACAAGGACGTTTGCACTATATCAGTGGTTTTCAACCTTCCTAAAGCCACAGCCCTTTAATACAGTTCCTGTGGGTCACAACCCACAAGTTGAGAACTGCTGCACTAGATTGTTTATTGCAGCTCAATTCACAGTCACCAAGATGTGGAAACAAGTTAAATGACCATTAATTCAGGCATGGATTAATAAAATGTGGTATATGCATACCCTGGAATACTATTCAACCATAAAAAAGATCATGAGTATTAGACTGGATGGAAATGAAAAACATTCTTTTTAGTAAAGTATCACAAGAATGAAAGGCAAATATCCAATGTACTGAATACTAATATGAAGACAGTAAACAATCTAATTTCACTTGAATAAAGTATCTACAATAGGCAATTTCATAGAGACAGAAAGTAGAATAAAGTTTACCAGCAATTGAGTGCAAGAGAATACTAGGGCACAACTAGTTTAACAGGTACAGAGTTTCTGTTTGGGGTAATAAAAAAGTTCTGAGCATGGATAGTTATGAAGTTATAAATGGCTAATGCTAAAACTGGGCCAGAAAATATGGAGTATACAAGATGATCCTGGATTCTCTATGGATTCTTGTTATCAGACTTTTGTCAGAAACATAACCTGCAAATATTCTCTTCCATTCTGAGGGCTGTCTACTTGCTTTACTTACTATATTCTTGGCAGTGCAAAAGATTTTTAGTTTGATCAGATTCCAGTAATGTATATTTGGTATTGCTTCAATTGTCTGGGGGGTCCACCTCATAAATTTTTCTCCCAGGCAAATTTCTTCAAGTGTTTCTCATGCACTCTCTCCAAGAATCTTTATAGTTTCATGTCTTAAGTTTCAGTCTTTTATCCAGTGAGAGTCAATTTTTGATAGAGGTGAAATGTGTGGTTCCTGTTTCAGTCTTCTACAAGATGACAACCAATTCACTAGCACCATTTGTTAAATATGGAGTCTTTCTGCTACTTTATATTTTTGATAGGCTTATCAAAGATCAAATGATGATAAGTGTCTGGGTTCATCTCTTGGTTTTCAGTTCTGTTCCACATATCTACCTCTCTATTTTTGTGCCAGTGTCATGCTGTTTTGATAACTATATATTTATAGTATAGCCTGAAGTCTGGTAGCATGATTCTACCTGATTTGTTTTTATTTCTGAGTAATGTCTTGGCTATTCGATGTTTTTTCTGTTTCCATATAAAATGAAGTACTAGTTTTTCCAAATCTTTAAAGTATGAAAGAGGTGCTTTGATAGAGATTGCATTAAATCTGTAGATTGCTTTGGGTAGTATTGACATTTTAACAATGTTGATTTTTCCTAGCCATGAGCATGGTATTTTTTTCCATTTGTTGACATCTTCAGCGATTTCTTTTCTCAGAGCTTCATAGTTCTCTTTATAGAGATATTTCACATCCTTTGTTAGGTACACTCCCAGATATTTCATTTTCTTTGGCACTACTGTAAAGGCAAAAGAGTCCTTAACTTTTTTCAGCTTGACTATTGTTGGTATATATGATTAATAAGAAAAGAACAAGTGATACCATTTCATTGTGGGCAAGAGACTTGAACAGAAGCTTCCCTGAATAAGACAGGTGCATGATCTACAGGCATATTAAAAAATGCTCATCATCTTTAATCATCATAGAAATGCACATCAAAAGCACTTCGAGATACCATCTAACTCCAATAAGAGTAGCACACATAACAAAATCCCAAAACTACAGATGTTGGCATAGATGTGGAGAAAAGGAAACATTTCTGTAGTGCTAGTGTGAATGCAAGCTAATACATTCCTTTTGGAAAGAAGTTTGGAGAACAATAAAAGATCTAAAAATAGACCTGCTGTTTGATCCTGCAATTCGTCTACTAGGAGTATATTTAAAATATCCCAAATCATTTTCCAACAAAGATATTTGCAGCAGATTATTTATTGCAGCTCAATTCATAATTGCCAAGTCATGGAAGAAGCCTAGGTGCCCATTGACCCATGAATGGATTAATAAATTTTGGTATATTTATACCATGGAATACTATGCAGCCTTAAAAGGGATGGAGACTTTACCTCTTTTATGTTTACATGGATGGAGCTGGAACATTTCTCCTAAGTAAAATATCTCAAGAATGGAAGAAAAATTATCCAATGTACTCAGTACTTTTATAAAACCAATTTTTATTTACTCACACTTTCTTATGTGAGGAAGATCACAACTATAGCCCAAGATGAAGGAGATAAATGGAGTGGGAAATGAGGGGAGAGGGGAGGTTTGATAGAGGGAGGGTAAATGATGGGACCACACCTATGGAGCATATTGCAAGGGTACAAATCAAATCTATCAAGTATAGAACGTAAATATCTTAACACAATAATCAAGTAAATGAGGCAAAAGCTATATTAATTAGTTTGATGTAAGCACTCCAAATTGTATTAAAAAAAATTGCACTCCACATATGCATAAATGTATTTAAAATCTATGTGTATATGACTTAATAAAAGGAAAAAAAATTAAAAATGATGATCCTGGAACACCTTTTAGTACCATAAATTAAGAACTAAAAAGAAAAAGAAACTCATCTTGATAGGGATGTGTCAAAGGGACATAAGAGGTAATTTAAAGAGCTCACAATAACCAAATTTGAAACCATTTGAGCAACAAAACATTAAAGTGGCATTAAATTATAATACAAATTATAAAACAAATATCCATAAGTCCATAAGTGACTAAATAAATAAATTGAGAAGAAGAGACAAATCTCCTGTACAAAACAATTTCAAATATTTTTTTTTTTTTCAGGTCTCTTCCCTAAAGGAGGAAGAGCACACTTCCTATTCCTTAAGTGTGAGTTGTGAATACTGATTTTGTCCCAAATAATTTAGTATATAATGGGAGGGGGAGTACTTAAATGGGATAAATGTGGCAAACACTACCTCAGTCAAATGATTAAAGTTAAATCATCAGTGGTAAGTCTATATAATAGTACACACCATTAATATAATACAGTGAGAATGGCAATTTCCTTATGTAATCAACTTCTTGAGAACTCAATAATACTAATTTAATAATGAGAATGACAGCAGACAAATCACAATAGAGGAGTATTCTGCAAAATTCCTTACCAGTATTTCTTATATCTATCAAGGTCATCAAAAAATATATATATTATTCTTGTGCTTTGCCTTATATAAAGCAACTGGGCACGCACAGTAGCTCTCTTGAGTCACCCCTGCATAGCTGTGGTGCTGTGTGTGAGTCTGATAGCCCCAACTCACCCAATTACTAGCACTTGCAGCCCTATTTCTTCAAGATTCCTGAAGAAGTGCACCATGGAGAGGAGGAGGTGGAGACTTTTGCCTTTCAGGAAGAAATTGCCCAGCTCATGTCTCTCATCAATACTTTCTATTCCAACAAGGAAATCTTCCTTCAATAATTGATTCCTATGCTTCTGATGCCTTGGACAAAATTTGTTAGAAGAGCCTGACAGATTCTTCCAAGTTGGACAGTGTTAAAGAGTTAAAAATCTGCATCATCCCTAACCCTCAGGAACAAACTCTGACCTTGGTGGACACAGGCATTGGTATGTCCAAATCTGATTTCATAAATAATTTGGGAACCATTGCCAAGTCTGCTACTAAAGCATTTATGGAGGCTCTTCAGGCTGGTGCAGATATCTCCATGATTGGGCAGTTTGGTGTTGGCTTTTATTATGCCTACCTAGTGGCAGAGAAAAATACAACAACAATAAACAGTATGCCTGGGAATGTTATTCTGTGGGTTCCTTCACTGTGAGTGCTGATCATGGTGAGCCCATTGGCAGGGGCACTAAAGTGATCCTCCACAATAAAAAAGACTGGACAGAGTATTTAGAAAAGAGGTATGTCAAAGAAGTAGTGAAGAAGCACTTGCAGTTCATAGGCTATCCCATCACCTTTTACTTGGAGAAGAAATGAGAGAAGGAATTCAGTGACAATGAGGCAGATGAAGAGAAAGGTGAGAAAGAAGAGGAAGATAAAGATGATGAAGAGAAACCCAAGATTGAAGATGCAGGCTCAGAGGAGGAGGATGACATCAGTAAGGATAAGAAAAAGAAAACCAAGAAGATTAAGGAAAAATACATTGATCAGGAAGAATTAAACAAAACCAAGCCCATTTGGATCAGAAACCCCAATGACATCAGCCAGGAGGAGAATGGAGAATTCTACAAGAGCCTAACCAATGACTGGGAAGACCACTTGGCAGTCAAGCACTTTTCTGTAGAAAGTCAGTTGGAATTCAGGGCATCGCTTTTCATCCCTCATCGGGCTCCCTTTGACCTCTTTGAGAACAAAAAGAAAAGGAACATTAAACTATATGTCCGTCGTGTGTTCATCATGGACAGCTATGATGAGTTGATACCAGAATATCTCAACTTTATCCGTGGTGTGGTTGACTCTCAAAATCTGCCCCTGAACATCTCTGGAGAAATGCCTCAGCAGAGCAAAATTTTGAAAGTGGTTCGCAAAAAGCATTGTTAAGAAGTGCCTTCAGTTTTTTCTGAGTTAGCAGAAGACAAGGAGAATTATAAAAAATTCTATGAGGCATTCTCTAAAAATTTGAACCTTGGAATACATGAGGACTCCACTAACTGGTGATGCCTGTCTGAGCTGCTGTGTTATCATACCTCCCAATCTGGAGATGAGATGACTTCTCTGTCAGAGTATGTCTCTAGCATGAAGGAAACACAGATGTCCATCTATTACATCACTGGTGAGAGCAAAGAGCAAGTGGCAAACTCTGCGTTTGTGGAGCGAGTGTGGAAGCGGGGCTTTGAGGTGGTATATATGACTCAGCCCATTGATGAGTACTGCGTGCAGCAGCTCAAAGATTTTTTTTTTTTTTTTTTACTTTGCATGGACTATGCAGCAACCCCTCCCCCAGCTTCCTGCCCCAGTCAGCTCTCCATCATTCAGGGCTAATTGTCCACTTTGGCAAATTCATACCCAGACTCTTCACAGCCTCCCCACGTACCAGCCACCACCTGGTTAATTAGCCTTTGAAAGCAGCCCAGTGAAGGGGAAGCAGAGAGGAGGGAAGACCCAAAACAGCTGGATGTGCTGTCAGTTAATGGTGTTTTGCCGAAGCAGTAGGAAGTCAGAATTAAATGGACCTATGAGGAAGGACTGGGGATACATGGCCATGAGGGCCCTTCCTGAGCCTCCATACTCAGGTGTCCCCATTCCTTTGAAGTCACGAGAGGTTATTGATCTTGCCTGGAGTGAAGGGCACAGACCTAGCTCAAGCCCATGATCTCTGGGCCCTGGATTACAGGCATCTGGCTTATGGTGTAGATATGTCGAAGCTCAGAGGCAGAGTGTTGCAGGGCTCACCAGGTGAGCTTGCTTCTGAAGGCACATAATTAATTTTAGGTAATAATACAGCATTGATAGCTGATGCTAAGCTGTTCTAAGTGAAGTCATTAATCCTTGCAATAATCTATGAGAGAGAACTATCATTCCCTTTTGGCAGATGAGACCTGGAGCCACAGAGTTGGAGAGGTGCAGGATAAGATTTGAACCCAAGAATCCCACTTCTAAGCCCCAGCCCTTACCCACTAAGCCCTACTGCCTCTCACATAATTCTAGACATTTTTGGTCACCAGCATCTGCTTCTGGAGGGCCCCTTTGGTACCTCAAATTTCACAAGGGTTGGCCTTGCTGGGGGAGGGGGAGGTATACAGAGGAGGAGGAAATGGGACTGTTGACCCCAAAATCACCCACCCTACATGCTGTCCCATCAGAAGAACCCTTGTTTTCAGAGTCTGCACCACCGATTGGAACCAGTGAAGGGCCGCAAGGAGGCTTCAGGGGTCCTAATCCTAAATTGACAGGCATGTCCTGAGGCTCCCCTAGCCCAGACTTCTGTGAGTTACATGTGGACAGGGAACCAGGGCCAGCCAGTTGCACAGGGTTCACCAACCCTGTGCAGGGAGCCAACCAACATTTATTATTGCTAATAACATTTACTGAGTGTTAACTAGTTAAACATTATCTCATTCGTGACAACAATCCTCATGAAAAGAGTCCCCACTTTCTTTTAAAAGTGAAGAAACTGAGACATAGAGTAAATAATTGCCTGTGATCACCCAGAAGATGGAGGGATGAGCTCCACCACATCAGCACCGCTGATGAGGCCATAGGTGCCACCCAAGAGTCGAAGCCTTGGCTGAGGACACGTAGGTCCCCTTCCTCCTCTCCTGAAACCCTGAAGCTTACAGCTCAAGGATTTTGATGGGAAGAGCCTGGTCTCAGTTACAAACAATGGCCTGGAGCTACCCGAGGATGAGGGAGAGAAGAAGAAAATGGAAGAGAGCAAGGCAAAGTTTAAGAACCTCTGCAAGCTCATGAAAAAAGTCTTGGATAAGAAAGTCGAGAAGGTGACAATCTCCAATAGGCTTGTGTCTTTACCCTGCTGCATTGTGACCAGTACCTATGGCTGGACAGCCAACATGGAGCAGATCATGAAATCCAGGTGCTTCGGGACAACTCTACAATGGGCTATATGATGGCCAAAAAACCTGGAGATAAACCCTGACCACTCCACTGCAGAGATGCTGTGGCAGAAGGCTGAGGCAAACAAAAATGACAAGGCTGTCTAGGACCTGGTGGTGCTGCTGTTTGAAAATGCACTGCTCTCCTCTGGCTTCTCCCTTGAGGATCCCCAGATCCACTCAAACAGCGTCTATCGCATGATCAAGCTAGGCCTAGGCATTGAAGAAGATGAAGTAACAGCAGAGGAACCAAGTACTTCTGTTCCTGACGAAATCCCACCCCTTGAAGCTGATGAGGATGCATCTCACATGGAAGAAGTAGATTAGGAGTTTATACTTAGAAACCTTTTGTCCTCTGTATAGTGTACCCAGGGTTCCCAAAGTCTTGAGTGGCCATGCCCCACTTGGCTTCCTCTGCTGATGTCTAGTTTTTTTTCTTTTCTTGCCTGTCCTTGGGTGTAAGGCAGGAAACTAGGGTCTCAAAACCTATTCCCTCCTGAGTTTGACCAAGTGGATTGGATGTTGAGTATTGTTTTTTGTTTTTGTTTTTTTTTTTATTAAATCATAGCTGTGTACATTGATATGATCATGGGGCATCATACACTAGTTTCACAGACCGGTTGACACGTTTATATCACACTGGTTAACATAGCCTTCCTGGCAATTTCATAGTTATTGTGTTAAGACATTTACATTC
>CAUYPK010084091.1:0-18258 GCA_963574355.1 Loris lydekkerianus
GCGGGGGGGGCCGGGTGGGCCAAAGGCCCATTAATTATAAACTTAGGCCCAGTCAAAAATTCCAGCAAATTTCAACAACTGCATTTTCTGTGTTCTGTTAAAAAAAAAAAAAAAAAAAAAAAAAAAAAAAGATTCAATTGAAAATGTCCCAGTGGCCAAAGCTGCAATAATTTGAGTAAAAAAATAAAGTGATATTGGATTATAAAATTATTACAACACATATATCTAGGACCATATTCACCATAAGTGGGAGAAAAGATTTCATTAACACAGTGCAGAGAGGTGGCCAACATGTAGACAGTATTTTATAAATAGTTTGTAATTATTTTGTAATGAATATTTTATAAATAAAGATACATTTAGTTATAATTTCCCATTTTTTCCCCATGGATGATGAGTTTTAGGATACCCTGTAAATGGCAGAGAACAAGCCAATCTCCAAGCACAGAATTCTAAATAACTTACAGGGCTATTCCACTGAAAAAAGTAGAGCATAACTCCCCCTTCCTGAGGGGTGGGATGAACTAAGTGACTTCCTTCCAAAGAGTATAGTATGGAAAGTGAAGAAAACAGTAGCTTCACAGTGGAGAAATGTGAAAAGTTATACTTTATCTAGATGATAAAGATTAATATTAGCAATGGTAAGCCCCATTGATTATATATACCCTTGATAGGAGGCAATGAAAATAGCACTTTACCTCTCTGATCTTTCTCAAAAAAAATAAACAATTAATATAATTATATATCATCATGAGAAACACATTAGATAAATCCCATTTGAGAGACATTCTACAAGATACCTGACTAGTATTTGTCATGACTGTCAAGGTCAACAAAAACGAGGAAAATCTACGCAAATACCACAGCAGAGAACAGCCTATAGAAATATGGCAACTCCAGGTAAGGTGGCATCTTAGACAAGACCCTGCAACAGAAAAAGAGGGCTAAGGTGGCACCTGTGGCTCAAAGGAGTAGGACAGAGGCCCCATATGCCGAAGTGGTGGGTTCAAACCCAGCCCTGGCCAAAAACTGCAAAAAAAAAAAAAAAAGGAGCACTATGTGAACATGAAGGGACTCTGATTAAGCCTGTACTTTAGTTAATAATGACATATCAACATTGGTTCATAAATTGCAACCAATGTACCATATTGATGTCAGATGTTAAAAGAACTTGCAGAAGTTATGTGAGAATTCTCTATATTACTGTATATACTCGAGTATAAGCCGAGTTTTTTCAGCACAAAATTTGTTCCAAGTTCGGGTTTTTCGGCACAAATTTTGTGCCGAAAAAAACTCGTCTTATACTCGAGTATATAGGTACTTAAAAATTTTCTGTAACTCTAAAACTTACTTTAAAATTTACTTTAAAAAAAACCCCTGATGATGTGCATACTCTTACCACTCCCACTTTATAGGGGAGAAACTGAATCATGGATAAAATAAGCACTTCCCTGCAGCTGCAAGTCCTGGGATTTGAAGAAGACGGTCTGATTGCTGAATCTGTGTTCTCACCCACCATACACTGCCTCTCAAAGGAGCAGGTTCCTTTCCTTATTCTTTTAAAGGGCTGTAATGACTTCGGGGAAGAGATACCATGAGTGCTTTCTCTACAGACTCCTCCCCACCCACCACCTGCTGTGGACCAGGAGGGCTGAAGAAGGAAGAGAGCTTGATTTTTCTAAGCTGAGACCCTGGGAGCTGAGAAAGGAAAAGAGGAGTAGAGATCAGAGTGAAGCAAGACAGACAAATAGGAACTTCTAGCAATCATCCTTCCACATGAACACCAAATTCAACAACTACCCACACAAGCAAGCACCTTCAGAAGGGCCGAAAAGATCAGTATCTCAAAAACCTGAAGTTCGCTCCTCCTATAACGAAAGGCCTTAGAGCAGGTAATTTACGAAGAAGTGAAATTTTATCTCTTACCATCTGGAGACTGGAAGTCCAAGGTCAAGACAACAGCACTTGGTGTCAGGTTAGGGACATCATACTGCAGCCTCATGGGGCAGGAGAGATGGAAGCTATGTCCTCCCATGGAAGCAGGTAGATGGGGCAAAAACAGGCTTAGCAGTTCTTTGGGGCCTTGTTATTAGGATACCAATCCCATGACGGCAGAGTTTTAATAGCCCTATCACCTCCTAAAAGGTCCCACCTCTTGATACTAATATGTTGGGCCTTCCCAACATAATGAATTGGGGGGACACATACTTAAATCATAGCACCCCCGCTTCAGTTGTCTTGTATAGACATGTGAGGGTAGGGGATCTGTGGCTTTTCACGATGGAAGGCAGTTTACACCCCCGTTTTCAGCTGTGGACCCTGGTGCCCACTGGGAGTCTCAGGAGAAAAGCCATTCAGCATCCTTTAGCAGACTTTGATGAAAAAAATGTGCTAACTTAAAAAAAGACAAAAAGCTTTTTTCCACAGAATCTAAGACACAAAAGATGAGTGAGATATCAGAAAATCCCAAGACCAGAGATGTTGGCGTGGATGTGGAGAAAAGGGAACACTTCTACACTGCTGGTGGGAATGCAAATTAATACATTCCTTTTGGAAAGATGTTTGGAGAACACTTAGAGTTGTAAAAATAGATCTGCCATTCAATCCTATAATTCCTCTACTAGGCATATACCCAGAAGACCTAAAATCACATCATAACAAAGATATTTGTACCAGAATGTTTATTGCAGCCCTATTCATAATTGCTAAATCATGGAAAAAGCCCAAGTGCCCATCGATCCACGAACGGCTGCTGTTCTTGATGTCTCCTTCTGGTAGGTGCAATGTCGCACACCACTGAGCAGTGACAGACCTTTGTTCCTCCAGATGAAGATTCAACATGACACTTTTGTAGAAAAAAGTTTCCACTGTTTTTTTTTCTTTTTTTTCCCAAGTATTTCAGGGGCCACATCACTTTTGTTGGTGGATTTTATTTGGGAAAAAGAATCCACGCTGTCCACTGATGCTTATTCTCTGGGTCAAGCGGGTGAAGCCAGGTTTTATCACCAGTAACATGTCCCATCAGAAATGTGTCTAGACTGGCCTCCCTTGAATCTGACCAGCTTTTCTTCAGACTGCTCAACGTGGATGCACTTTTGCTTGTCTTTCGAAGTGCAAGGTACCACCAGGATGAAGCTTCCCCAACTCCAAGGTAATCCAGCAGGATTTTGCACATCGCTAATGATCCAATCTGTGATGCTGCGTCAGGGTCCCTAAATGTCACTCAATTGTTTGGGCAAACCATTGTTTCCACAGGGGTCGTGATTTCCTCAGTCAGAGCCTCACTCCTTTCTTATCTTTTCCCAGAGAAGTTCAGTCTCTTCTGAATTCTTGAAACCACCAGAAACTTGTGTGGGAAGAAGCAAGGTCCCTGAAAGCCCCTTGCAAATGCTCATGGCTTTGAGACTCATTTAACCCACTTTTAAAATCACAGAAAATCATCCTGGGAAAGTGCTCTCTTCCCAGCTCCATAGACAACACCAAGATACACCAAAATCAAGAAACTTAAATCTGCACAAATGGAAACAAATGAAGCTCTTCCAAGATCCCTGATAAGCCAGGAAGGTGAGCCCTGCAGGGGCCACTCAGCAAGGCTGCTGTCCAAGGGGCTTCTTGGCATTGAAGTAATGGACCTGAATGTTCACCTGAACATTTTTTAAAACTCTAAAATTGAAACAATCTACATCTTGCTCATTGTTAATGAATAAATTTGGGGCATATTTTAACTAGTACACAGTTGTTAAAAATGAATACACTAATGCTACTTATTTGGGCATAGATGAATTTCTAAACTTTAATGTTGAGAAATAAAAGCGAGTTATAAAATATTATGAATAAAATAATGCGCCATTTATGTAGATGAAAAAATTTTTAAACACTATGTATAATGAACACACACACCTGCTATAAATTTTAAATATGTATAGGAGGGCTGCCATCCACCTTTACGGTGGAGGTTGTTTGGATGAGAGAAGCCAGTGGGGTAAGGGAGAGTTATTATATTCGCTAACATTGTATTTCTTTAAGTGTTCTAAATAAATGGGGCACCATTGTTTTGAATATTAATTTAAAAATGTGTATAGTCTGCACATTTGCATCTTTATCAACAAACTCTCTAAAATATCTGAAATATTTGGCAATTCGAAAAAGTATTAAGAGAACCAAATAGATTTAATATAATGGGAAATAGAAGAAAGCAGTGGCTACAGTATTAACGTGAAAGAAATAGAATTAAGTGGTTAAATTTCAAGTGGGGAAACACTTCCATTTTATTTTCACCCTCTATTTTAATTTATATCTTTGGTGGATAGAATTTTATTAGCACGTTAACTTTTGATATGTTTTTATGTTTTTATATATCAGCTCAAATCCTCTGTACAATGAGGCAATGTGTAAACAAACAGAACACCCAGTCTTTTTCGTAAGTAAAGTCTGACAATAACCCCAGTGCTTTTGAAGAGTGTACGTACCTTCTACTATCACTATCTCATTGTAGTTATACAAGAGAATCATTTTCAATCCTGGCTAACAGATAAGTCTTTCCTGACCTTTAAGATGGGGCCGGTAAATCTTTTCTGCACAGGTCCGGGCAGTACACATTTTAGGTTTTGTCACCTGGAAGGTCTCTGTCCTGGGGAGGGGCTGTAGACAATACTCAGTGCATGGTGTGGCTCTGTGCTAATGTAACTTTGTTTACAAAAGACAGCAGCCTGGGTTAGGCCAACGGCCATAACTTCCCATTTCTAATTTAAGACACAGGGCTCTTCAAGGGATGGTGTAAGCCATTTTCAGAGCATTTCAGGTCCCGTGTTCAAGCAGGGACTGCACAAGATACATCCTACTTCGGTTCTCTGCTTTATATGGACAAGAGCTTTGACTTCCCAAACTGGGTGAAATGAGACATTTTCTTCTATTAGTTTTGTTGTGAGCAGCTCTTCACTTGTATAATTTCAGTTTTCCAGAGAATTCAGAATTTCTTGTCAGTCCTTAAATCTGTGACTTGGATAAGTTTCAGGAAGACTCTGGCCAAGAACTGGTGGAGACTAGGCTGGAGATGAGAGGACGCACCAGCGATTACCCAAGTGTTTCTCCACTGAGTGCCCACCAGCTGCCAGGCCCCATCCCTGTGGGATCCCATGGGATAGAGAGAGTCTCTCCAGACAGGAAGCCACTCAACAGCATGATGAGGAGAAGGAACCTGCTCGTTTGTTCCCTATTTCTTTCCCTCTTTTGACCGGTATTTACTGAGTGCCTTCTGTGACCCAGCCCGTGGTGGGTGCTGAGGATGGGGGTGAACAGACACTCACTGTTCTTTTCTCGTAGGACTCAAGCCAATGTCTCTGCTCCAGAGACTGGTTTTACTCTGCCCTAGAATGTCAAATGTTAAACAAGCCAGGGAACTAGGGTAGCTGAGCAGTTTGTACTCAGATTGAGAGCTGATCAAAAAAGAAAGGTAAAAGCACAACTCAGCACATCCATCAGCCATAAATGTAACAATTCAGTCATCTGAACATGAACACCAAAACATGAAGGACATCAGCGTACTGGCCAAAGGGTCACTCCTGCTGCAGAGACTCCTTGTACCTGGACTGTAAGGAGGACTTCTATTTGAATATTATGAGTAGTTCTTTATTACTACATAATATATTATATACCAGCCAACCTTAGGCACTTAGGTCTTGCAGAATTGGGTGTTTTAGGCAGAAAATGGAAGCTTACAAAGAAATTAGAGGTGAATACTGACTTCTCCTCCCACAGCCTGGCTCGGGGCTGTAAGAAAGCCCACTTCAGTTATTATTCTGACACATGTGCAGACCTTTGACAGTAGAGAATTCTTAGCAGGCGAGCACTGGAGCAGCTCATACAGCATGAGCTCATTGGAGCTCAGTGGCGTTCCAGCCTCCTGTCCTTCCAGGCACTAAGACTGTTTGCTTGGAAGGTTTGCTGGAGGTGCCCACCAACTGCCCACCAACAGACTTCTGCTAACATTGTGGACAGCTTCATGCAGACAGAACCCTCTGGATTCCTGGATGGACATAGGACTAGAAAAAGATCAAGCCTTAGGTAAAATCACTAAAATCATGGATCCATTGGTTGTAATGCAGAGAAATAACTCCATAATATTTCCACATACAATGTTGGACCATTGAGTTCTCAAACTCATCCTAGTAAAAGTGCTACACACCTCACTATTGAATGCCACTTTGGTCACCAGATGGCTAAGGGGAGCACGTTGAAAGTCATGGTGGTGGCACTCAGCAGTAGGTATACCTCGTCTTCTAGGGTGAGTTTGCAAACTTAATTGTCAGAGCTCGTACAAGGACAACTCTGATGGAAAAAGAGTTCCAAAATTGCATGAAATGTGGACTAGGTGCTGGCATCGGGGCACAGCTTCCCAGGAGGGATACCTGGCAGGTTACCATAGTGATTGATATTCAGCAGTGAGGTACATAACACTTCTAGAATGGGTTCACAAACATAACTGTCTGTCCATGTATATTGATTACTTTCAATTTCACCAAATGGAGATGTTTTATAAATATGTACCAGCTGATTAATGAGACACAAATTTTACCCAAATCTGCGTTCTATTTAGCCTCAGATAATGATCAAAATGATAGAAGCTCTTGAAATACCTGTCCTAGCAAAGGGGCTGCCTTTCTGATGTAAGGCAAGTGTATGTGCATGGTTGAGGCCCCCTGGGTGCCTGAATTGTATCTCAACTCAGGTAACAGGTAGGGTGACCTCACCTGCTCTATGCTGCGGGATCGTGGAGGATTGTAAAGTAAGTTACAGGTGATGCAATGGTCAAGGAGGCACCATTTTATTAATTACTATCACTTAGTAGTTGTTGTTTTTACTTACAATTTATGTTTTTAATAATTTATTTACATAAGTGTTGAGAATTTGGGGAGAATAGTTATATATTTTTATTCTTTTTAATTTATTTATTTTTATTGTTAAATCATAGCTGTGTACATTAGTGCAATCAAGGGGTACAATGTGTGGATTTCATATACAATCTAAAATATTCTCATCAAACTGTTCAACGTAGCCTTCATGGCATTTTCTTAGTTACTGTATGTAGGCATTTGTATTCTGCATTTAGTAAGTTTCGCCTGTACCCATTCTAAGATGCACCGTACATAGAAAGGAAAAGAATGAGTTGGTGAAATACAGGTAGAGAAATTCCCCTGAGGAGAAGGTTGTGTCAGGAGTTTCTCTGGAACCATTGTGCCAAGCAGGAAAACCCACAATTTCTTTTAGTAGGCAGATTTAGTAATGATATTTTTGGTACAACCCTCATCTCTAGCTACAGGGAAATGTACCTCATTCGAGGAAGAAGTGTCTGCATGATGTAAAATGACAATCATTGAAGAAGTAGTGAAAATGCCACTCTGTCTTCAACTGCTATAATTGGGTAGGTATATTTTTGGGAAAAAACTTGTATAACTTCCTTCCTTATGTCTGTCAATTTTTTTTTCTTAAGAGATAGACATGTTTTTGAGCTTGAATTGATTATGCATATATATATATATATATATATATATATTTTTTTTTTTTTTACTAGAAATATGGTTTGGGGTTATTTCCTTTTCTTTCTTTTTCTTTTCTTTATTTTTTTGAGTGCTGCTGCTAAAGATAGAGTCTTAATTTTATTTTTTGGGGGGTTATTGTTTGTTTTTTTCTCCTTTGCACATACTTGATCTGTTAGAGAATTCATTGCTCACAGTGGAAGACATTTCAGAGAGGAAAAAAAAAAATCATTAAAATCCATTTGAACAGCTTTTAATAAAATGTCCAAAAACAATAGATTCTAGCATAGATGCAGAGAGGAAGGAATGCTTATCCGGTGTTGGTGGGACCGCAACTTAGTACATCCTCTATGGGAAACAGTATGGAGGTTCTTCTAAGAATTAAAGGTAGACCCACCATTCAATTCAACCACCCCACTAACTGGGCATCTACACAATGGAAATGATTCTATTTTATCAAGAGTATTCCTGCACTAAAATGTTTACTGAAGCACAATTTACAACTGTGAAGATGTGGAATCAACCCAAGTACTCATAAATTCATGAATAGATTAACAGAATATGGTACATATTACCATGGAGTTCTACTCAGCCATATGATAGGATGAATTAATGCCTTTTGAAGCAATTTGGATGGAAATGGGAGCTATTTCCCTAAGTGAAGTAATGGAATGGAAAAACAAACATCATGTGTGCTCTCTAATAAATAGAACTTACCAAGAGGCACACATGTGGACAGAGGGAAGCAAAAGTCCTTGGAAATCAAGCAGGTAGGAGGAGGGGAGAGGAACAAAAATCTACCTAATGGGTACAATGAACACTATTTAGGTAATGGCCATACTTATAGTCCCGACTCTAGTATTACAAAAGCCATCCATGTAACAAAAACATTTGTAATCCTTAATATTTTGAAATAAAAATAAGTAAAATTTTTGAGTTCTTACACGTAAGTCTTCAATTCATTTAGATTTTGTTTTTGTATATGGTGAGAGATAGGAGTGTAGCTTTTGTCTTTTGTGTATGGATACCTTGTTTTTTTCAGCATCTTTACTGAAGATGCTGTCACTTTTACAGTGAACATTTTTGGTGTCTTTATAAAAAATTATTTGGCTGTAAATATGTGTATTAAATTCTGGATTCTCCGTTCCTTTCCATTAGTGTATATGTCTGTTTTTATGTTAATCCCATGCTGTTTTATTTTCTATAGTTTTGCAATATATTTTGAGCTCAGGAAGTGGGCTACCTCCACTTCTTTATTTTGCTCATTATTACTTTTGCTATTTGGGGCTTTTGTGATGTCACAGAAATTTCAGGATTGTTTTTCATATTTCTGTGAAGAATGCCGTTTATATTTGATAGGAATTGCATCAAATCTGTAGTGTGTTTTGAACAGCATGGTCACTTCAACAACACTGAGTCTTCTAATCCATTAGCATAGAAAGTCTAAATTATTGAGTTCCTTTGTAGGTGTCATGCTTCCTGGCCCTTTCATGTTTCCTGCATCCTTACACTGACATCTTTACATCTAGTTTAATAGTCACTTCTTGCTTAGGAAGAGAATGTTTCCTGTAAATGTGTCTACATGTCAGTTGGATAGACTTCTTTGCTTTTTGTTCTGGGTGAGTGCTACAGTGTATTCTCTTTGTGATTTCTTTGGCTAAAATCAATCTCAGCAATGTCTCTGAGTTTCCCATTGACCCAGGCTGCAGTTGTTTTTTAAGGCTGTGGTGAGACTTTGCTGGGCATGAGGGTTCTCAGGCTCCAGTGTGGTGCACAGTGATGGCTTTGGCAATGGCAAAACCTGGGTATGCTCAGGACCTTGGTAGCGCTTGTGAGCCTCAGTGGTGGCTGCAAGGAGTCAGGTGGGTGGATGCTTGGGCCCCTGAATGGTGTATATAGGCATTGGTGGTGGAAGAGGCAGCCTTGGTGGGTTGGCTTCGGTCCCAGACAGTGCACAGAGGTGCCCCGCTGGCTCAGTAGGAGTCAGAATGACAGTGGTGGTAGTGCAGGCAGATGCCTTTCAGGATTTGGGAGATACCCACTCTGACTCCCTTTGTTCTAAGCACAGCTTCCCTGATGTGTTGGACTCCCTGTTCCCAGAATGTAGCTGTCTGTGTGGTCTCAGATGCCAAGGATACAGCCACATTGCTGGCTCCAGCTGGTGATTTTTCAACCCTCTGAGTATATATCAGGGATGTCAGTAGGGCCCTAGGAGATATCAGGGTAATTGGACTACAAGACAATATTTAGTTTGGTGTTTCTTCTGATCTCAAAACCATCCAGTTCTGCAGTACCTATGTCCCAGGTGGTGAGTGGGAATCAGCATGAATTCTCCTCTGGGATAGCATAGTTGTTAGGCTCCGGGTCTGTGAGGGCTCAGGGTCTCCCCTGCAGCAAGGGTCACAGGAACCTGTGGAGGAGCATGAAATGTTGAGGATTTCTTGCTTACTTTAGCCCTGAACTGAGGATTTTCTTCTGGGTCTGAGCAAATCTTGGGTAGATGCTTTACTTACCTCTTCATGCCGCAGTCTAAGGTTTTGCGCCTCAGATGGTTTCTTTGACTTTCCTGCTGAGTCCCAGTGTTTTCCCTTAGAGGTTCTATTTAATTTGTGGTTATCTCACTCATTGTTTTGATTCTTTTTTTGTGACTGGGTATCACTAGTCAGCCATCTTGATGCTGGAATTGTTTTTATTTTACAATGTTATCGTTAAATTTTCTTTTCGAAATTTATTTCTCTTTTGATTACATTTTATTGAGGGTGGTCAATAAAATGACCATAGTGGTGATGTGGTGCTGTGAAATGTGTTAAGATTTGCTTGATGTGCTAAGAAATGTGATTATTTTAAAACTGTCCCATGTATTAAATAAATATATAACCTTGGCATATTGGGCACAGAGTTCTATATATTACTCAAAGGGAATGGACAAAACATTTGGAAACCAGCCCTGTATTGTTCCAACCAGTAAGAATGCATGTTTCATCCATCAGAATTGCTACTGGCACCTACATCTTACCAGAGACAGGAGCAGAAATTAGCTCAATGCACATATATACATTACAAAAAGCTAGCAAATTGTCTTGTTCAAGTCTTCTACATTTTCACTATTTTTCATAGGCTTAGCTTATAATTATATTTAAAGGAATTGGGAGTTAAATCTTTTAGTGCAATGTTGAATTTACAATTTCCCTCAATAGAGGATGTCCATAAAGTTCGTGTGCAATTGTACAGAGCATGCTATTTTAAATTGCATGCCAACTTTATGGCCACCCTGTATATGTGTCAGTTTTTCTTTTTTCTTTTTTTTTTTTTTTTTGAGGCAGAGCCTCACTTTGTTGCCTTCGGTAGAGTACAGTGGCATCACAGCTCACAGCAACCTCCAACTCTTGGGCTTAAGTGATTCTCTTGCTTCAGCCTCCTAAGTGGTCAATTTTTGTTTTTTACATTGTAAAGATATTTTAAATATTTTATATGTTTGAAGTGATTATATTGTCCTGATGAATAGACTATTTTGTCATTATTTGGCCATCTTCTTTAAGATAATAATTTGTCTTTAAGTGTACTTTTCCTGAAATTGCTTGCCTTCATATTTTTACACCCTTCTTAAAGTATTTTTATTGTATCACACATTTTTAATGCTATATATATAAAAATTTCATAAAGGTTGTATGTAAATTATAGAAAGTTAATATTAAACACTTATATATGCCCATTTATAGAAAGTTAATATATAAACACTTATATATGCTCATTTTTATCTACGTTTTGTTTGTATCAGTTTTGACCATTGCTTTTTAATTTTTCCTTAGGTATTTTTTATTATCATGATAAAGATGTCTTTTTGGTTACTTTTTTAAATTTACATTCATTGGTGTAGAGATAATATATAGATTTTTAGGGATTCCTAGTTCATCAATTTTATTATTTTTTGTTTAATATCATTATAGATTAGATGATATTATCAATAACTGACCATTTTAATATATATTCAATAAAGACCATGACAGAAGAAATCTTGCTTTTTATTTTTGCTATTTTTTTTTTTTTTAGGTATTTAGCACTTTTTAATTTTTAGCTTTAAAAAATTTTCATTTTGGAAGATACAAACAGTATACAAATGATATAAATATGAATTATGCTAATATTTAAGCAAACATCTACAGTCATTTCATGATTGTCCTTTCCTCAACAGATTAAGCACTAATAATATTCTTGACAATTGTTCAGACAATTATTTTATTAGTGTGCTTAAATTGTCAAAGCAATTAAGACCAAGGGGAATTGTCTGAAAGTCAAGGCACAATTAATTAAAAAGTATTTGTGTGTTGACCTGTAAATACAAAGCACAGTAAGATCCGAGGAAATCAAATATTCTTGTTTCTCAGGGACAGTCTGCTTGGGCTCCTAAAGAAAAAAGATAAAACAACTTGAGTGCCTCGGTGTCAACAAGGTCTATCAACCAGCCTTACAAGCTTGTATGTCTAAGACACCTCAAGGTTATAAAACAAATTCCTAAAAGTTCAGGTTTATTGCTTCATACTGAGTCACTGAAAAAAAACTCTGAATCCCCCAGGGAACCTTTTATTTCAAAATCAATGTTGGAGTTGTTTGAAGAAGAGTCCTATCTCTGAACCAAAGCTCAAGCACTATAAGGATTACACATACTAGAAATAAACTTCTAAGAAGACTTTCAAAATGTGAAGAACAGTTATAAAAGCTACCTTTTAGATAACATCTACAGAAAGACCTTACAGTTCACGTACATGTGATTAACACATATTGTCCCTATGGACTTTGTGGGGAAGCATTTATATTTGTAGAAAAAGGATGATTCATTTTCTTGTACTTACCATATATTGGGAACATTCCTATTCTACAATTATGATCCAAGGTTAGAAGAAGAAAGAGTGAATGATACTGCTTTCAATATAACACTGCTATAAATTTAGCATTTACAAAATATTTATTGACATGGCTATGTTCACTTGAGAAATAGTAAAATGAAGAAATGAAAACATATTTTTATTTAATCTCAATTATATGCACAAGTTTGTGATTTAATGTCAGCTATAAAAATAATCAGATATAAAGTTTCCCTCTCCAGAAACATTCCTCCACTACAGAGGTCAGAACCACCTGCTATGATCTTAATGTTTGTGCCCTCTTCCCAGGTTTATATGAATATGTTGAAATCTAACCCCCAGCATGGTGGTATTAAGTGCTAAGGCCTTTGGGAGGCTCTTAGACCAGAAGGGAAGAGTCCTCACAAAGACGCCTCTGAGAGCTGTTTTACCCCTCTCCCAAGCCAGGACTGGGATAGGCTGGCAGTCTGCAACCTAGAAGTGGGCTGTACAAAAAGTTTGACCAAGATCACATCTTGATCCTGGATCCCTAGTCTTCACAACTACAAGAGATGAATTTCCATTGTCTATAAGCAGCTCGGTTTCGTGTATTTGTTATAGCAGGTTAGATGGACTAAAAAAGAACCAGTCTGGTTTTTTGACTGACTTCTTATTTGGAAATTCTGGAATTATATTTTAATTTACTTTTCCCTTTATATACTTGATTTAAAATAGTCAACATTTTATTGAAGATTTTAAAATAATACACCTAACATATATAAATGTTAAAAAGGTTAACAATACAACTAAACACTCATGTGCAATTTAAAAATCCAATGTTGCAATGCTCTGTCTGGATTGTTATATAAATACATTCGAATGTAATATGAAAGAATATAATGCCTAGATTTTATTTTGCTTTTAAACTTTATATAATGCAATATATGCTAGTAGCTATAATTTTTTCCCCTTTAAAACTAAAAATCAGATATAATTTGAAATATTGAAATGAAAATATTTCGGATTGTATATAAAACCAGCGCATGGTACCCCATGATTGCATTAATGTACACAGCTATAATTTAATAAAAACCCTAGAAATCATAAATCCATTATGTTGATGCATGGTGAATTTATTAATTTTTTTACTGCTATTTATTATTTTTCTCAAATTTTAAATTTTACCCATAGGATGATACTAGAGAACATTTCTTACTGTGTTTTTCATTTCATTTGCTTATTGTTATACAATTAGGTTAAACAAATTCACAAATATTTATTGATAGCTTGTCTGCCCCCACTTATGAAATGATCATTCATGTCTTTTCCTTATGTCATTGCCAAGTTGTTAAATTTCAGGAATTGATCTGTAGAAGTCATTTGCGTATTCGGAGCATTTTTTTCTGGTTAGTCATATATACATCACATTCATTTTCTCTTGCTTTGTGGTTTGTCACTTTCATCTGAAAAGAAATTTATAAATTTTTATTTTCAAAATTTTATTTCGTTCTAATTGTTTTCTCTTTCTTTGCTTATATAATACACTTTCCCTTTCCTAAAATTATAATGATATTCTTGTGCTCTTGTTTCTAAAACCATAGATTTTATCTTTGCATGTAATTCCTTGACTTATCTTGATTTGCCTTTGCTAAATGTTTATGGTCTTCAAATAATTGGTTGAAAGTTCCCTTAAAAAAATTGAAAACCTGTGCTTTGCTTTGCAAGTCTCAATTTGATATGTGTAATATTTCATAAAATACAAATAGTTGCAAATGATGAAATTTTTGATATGTGAATTTGGGCTTTTAAAAAAGAAACTTATGTGGTTTTTTAAATAGTACCCAAGAATCAAAATACTATGGCAATTTGATACCCACAATTATCCAATTAAAGAATTTGGCAACAAGGTTTAGGTAACGGTTCCATTTTTTGCCTATTTCATGTACTCTATATTTGATATCTTTTATGATTAAAATTATTTTAATCATTTATTATATTTAGTGAACACAAAATGCCAATGTGATTTAAAATAACATTTTGATAATTTCTGCGTTACCAAAGCTCTATAAAGGTTAAAATGGTTTTATGATGTTTTCATTAAATTTGAGTTACTGTGAGTACAGACATACCAAAACATTATACTTTTTGATATTTATGTAAATATTTTCTAATTATGAGGAGTGAAACATAAAATCAAAATTATGTTTAGTGAGATAGAGGAAGCATATGTTCAAATTAGTTTATATATACCTGCATGATTATTACTTATTGCTAGAATGATGAATATTCCTACTTTTCTTTATTATACATGTAAATGATGATGAAATTTGCACACTTAAGTGAGGAGATTATAATGAAAGAACTTCTGTAATAAGCATTGTTATGCAATTCTTTAAACTTTTTTCAAATTATATTACAAATGACATAGTAGTTTCTCATAAAATCTATTTTTAATGTTATATTAGCCGACACCTTGATTACTTCCTTCTTCAGTTTTATTGATAGCAAGGAATTGGAAATGACCTAACTTTCAAAAAGATTTGTTACCTCGTCACAAAGATCAATCACATCCTCCAGTGTCTAGGAATTACACCTTAAAGGCTTTAGTAAGACTTTTCAAAAGACTATTAATTATTCTTTTTTAATTCTTTTTGAAGTTAGAGGCAACTTTAACTTGAGAACTAAAAGTTAATTGGGATAAAATAAAAATAGAATTAATTCCAATGTATTTTTGCCAATACAATATATCTTTTCATGCTTTCATCTTATCCCATGTTTTAAATATATTAGAGTTGAAATCATGAAGCCATCGTTTAACTCATTTAGTTTATGGAAAATTATGGTCAGTCATATAACCTAATTGGCAGAGTCAATCCCTGTCAAAGAAATCAGCCAACTGAGATTTACTTTCTGTCACAAAGTAATATAAATGTGTTAATAAGCTTCCCCTTGGCAACCATTAAACTTCAAAATTCCAGCTCTAAGAATGATAGATCCTTAGCCAGATTTTGTGGTCTGGGTCTTTAAAAAAAGGGATACACCTGCGGTATTAAAGTTCCCATCTCTTTTCAGTCTCTCCCTCTCTCTTTCATCCACCCCTCCTCACGCCCTAACTGGAGCCTTGTTGTTTTACAGAACTTCTCCCCAGAAGAAGCACATAAACTATTTGACCAACATTTGGAAATAGAAGATTCAAGGACTCTACCATTTCTGTGTTCTATTTAAAACAAATCTGTTTGATGAACTTTTTAATATATTAGAAACTTGTATTTCTCATACTAAGCTTCTTAATAAAAATATTCATAAAAGAGAGAAAATAAGATAGCCTTACTATCAGAATATTATTTTAGGTACTATAAGGGAAGAAAAATATTGATCTCACGTGGGCTCTTCCCTACAGAATTTTTTAGTCTTTTAGACCCTTCCTTTAATGAATTTTAAGATTTGGGTAGGAACAGGCAAGAAAGATGACAGGCAGAGATTGTGACTCAATCTTATCTTTTTTCCTAAACTACCTTGGTTATGACTGTTTCTGTGTCAATTTTTTTCTTGTTGACTTGACTGTTGTAGAGTCCTTTTTTTTTTCAAATATTTGCATCATAAAATGTAGCTATGAATTTATTCAATCACACCTGGAGTAGTTTTCATGGCTGCATATTATTCTTCCCTGGTTGCTTAAAAGAATCTAGAAGTATTAATAATAGGCTTTTTAAAAAATGCATCTTAATATAACTACTCTTCTCTGCTCTTAATGCAGGTTTAAATGATTTCAAGCATATTCTCTCCCCTTCACAAGCTATTGACTTTATCAAATTATATTAAATTGACTCTGTATTTCACAATCTATTCATTACACTTATACATTACTGATTTTTCTTCTATATTTTATATGAACCATAATAATACAGTATTTCTTTTTTCGTGTCTCAGTACTTCTTTTAACCAAAATTTCCTTCTCCAATATAAAGAATAAGGTCAGTCGTCTGACCAGCTTAGTCTTTATTCTTTTTCTTCTAATAGATTTCCCGGTTACCCATCCAATTTTTAACTGATGAAACCCTTAGAAAAAATTTATTTTCTGGAATCTTTTGCACATTCTTGATCTGTTAGAGAATTCATTGCTCACAGTGGAATTCATTTCAGAGAGGAAAAAAATGATCATTAAAAAACATTTGGAAGACTATCCGAGTCTCTTACAAACTAAAACAAATGAACATCATTGTCCCACTTGATATGCTTTTCACCTTGTTTAAACTTTGCAAGATTGCAATTTAAACTCGCCTTAATCCCTAGGTTCTCATACATGAAGGTTATTATTTTTTCTATATTTTGGGTTTTGATAACAGAATGGTACTTTGGATTTGTTTTGTTTTTTCTTCCTTTTTTTTTTTTTTTTTTTTTTGCTTCCCTATATCAATGACTTTTCTCTTTGGAAGAGGTTGATATTTTTTAAAAAATTATTCACTTAGCATATAATATAAATTATTCACTTAGCATATAATAAATATGCTTGCTGGAAATATTCATGACAAATTTGCAAAACATGTTATAATTTTGTTTAGATCTCATCTTAGAGGCAATTCTTACAAAATTTTTATCTTCCTACGTTGTTTCTTGATATTAGCATAGTTCATCTACTGTTGCTACTGCAATGCTGATTTTTATACACCCAGCTTTCCTAGATCTATCTTAAAATTACCTTGGTATTGTTTAAATTTACATTATGTCATTGATTGGGAGAGGCTACTTCTTAGTTTATGGATCTTTTTTTTTTTTTTAGGCAAAGAAATTCTCAACATTACATTCATTTTGTATACCACTTTGACATTTTTTGCAGTTTTGGGGTGGGGCTGGGTTTGAACTCGTCACCTCCAGCATATAGGGCCGGTGCCCTACTCCTTTGAGCCACAGGCGCCGCCCCCACTTTGATATTTTTAAGACTCTTTTATTATCTTACTTGATTCAAACTATAGATAACACCGCAAATATTTTGCAGTTTTATACTTAAGGAAACTGAGGCTTTGGGGGAGATGATTAATGAATCTCTACATTTCTCCATTCCTTGTGAGTAGAGGCAGTAGCATATTTTAAGCCAGGTCATCATTTCAAGGATGTTTGTTTGGAAAAATCTTGAAAGATAGAGATAGGCCTTTTTCTTGGGAGCAAAGGGCAGGTTTGTTTACTGGTTGGTAAAATGAAAGGCATGTCTCCATCTAGCAAAGGTCAAACAGGTTTTCTTGCAGCCCCTTACCAAACTAAAATGGGATTTTCCAAGCTTAAGTTTCCTTATCTTTGATGCAAATGTGTTGTGTGCACAGCCTCCATTTGGGAGGTTCTATAGGACAAGGTGAAACAGTGCAAACAGGACAGAAGGTCCTTTGTCTCAGACCCAGGACATCATGTTAGTTGCTAGCATCTGTACGTGGCATGCTTACATTTTCGCTTGTATGTCAAGTCAAATCTCTAGCCCTGTTTAGATTTAACAAGGCTCAGAGAAAAGAGATGCAAGTAGAAATACCGAACAAATAACAATACTATCGGTATGCTTATTATTTTTATAATTAGTATTTAATCTCTTAGATGTGTGGTTTTCTAAAATATCATATATCTTTACTCAAATACTGTGTATTCCACTAAACTATTTCATAATGTAGTAAGTTTTGAGGGCGGCGCCTGTGGCTCAGTGAGTAGGGCGCCGGTCCCATATGCTGAGGGTGGCGGGTTCAAACCCAGCCCCGGCCAAACTGCAACAACAACAAAAAAATAGCCGGGCGTTGTGGCGGGCGCCTGTAGTCCCAGCTATTCGGGAGGCTGAGACAAGAGAATCGCCTAAGCCCAGGAGCTGGAGGTTGCTGTGAGCTGTGTGATGCCACGGCACTCTA